>OX463846.1:10478890-10722766 GCA_949825065.1 Odontocerum albicorne | reverse complement strand
TATATATATATATATATATATATATATATATATATATATATATATATATATATATATATATATATATATATATATATATATATATATATATATATATATATATATATATATATATATATATATATATATATATATATATATATATATATATATATATATATATATATATATATATATATATATATATATATATATATATATATATATATATATATATATATATATATATATATATATATATATATATATATATATATATATATATATATATATATATATATATATATATATATATATATATATATATATATATATATATATATATATATATATATATATATATATATATATATATATATATATATATATATATATATATATATATATATATATATATATATATATATATATATATATATATATATATATATATATATATATATATATATATATATATATATATATATATATATATATATATATATATATATATATATATATATATATATATATATATATATATATATATATATATATATATATATATATATATATATATATATATATATATATATATATATATATATATATATATATATATATATATATATATATATATATATATGATTTTTTGTTTGGTTATAGCGAAGGGTTATATATGTTTATTTTAGGTTTTCAGTTACTTCGCGAACTGTAAATATTGGATTCTGACATCAGATCTACCTGGAGATCCATCAGCAGTTTCCTTACAGCATTTTTTATTTTTTGGCCTGGATGACTCTTTAGTAACATAGTTCTTTATTTTGGATATACAGGAGACGGTATCTATTTTAATTGGTATTTTGTGGGCTTATGACCACCTTTGAAGGCTGAGTTAAGTGCTCACTTTATGCCTAGGCAACATTCCTCATTATACCATAGATTCATCTCTATACATCATTTAAATGTTTTTATTCTTAGTGCAGACAAGATGGTTTTTAGTCTTTATGCCATTTGTTGACGAACAATGATAAGATTTTTTATTAACAGATGTTGAGGAAACCTCTTTATTCTGTCAATACCTCATCATTGTTTGCTATACAAGCCGGATATTTTTTTTTTGGCTTTTGACAAAGCCCGTTACACTTCTGTAGAGGGTAATATGTGATTTTTTGTTTGGTTATAGCGAAGGGTTATATATGTTTATTTTAGGTTTTCAGTTACTTCGCGAACTGTAAATATTGGATTCTGACATCAGATCTACCTGGAGATCCATCAGCAGTTTCCTTACAGCATTTTTTATTTTTTGGCCTGGATGACTCTTTAGTAACATAGTTCTTTATTTTGGATATACAGGAGACGGTATCTATTTTAATTGGTATTTTGTGGGCTTATGACCACCTTTGAAGGCTGAGTTAAGTGCTCACTTTATACCTAGGCAACATTCCTCATTATACCATAGATTCATCTCTATACATCATTTAAATGTTTTTATTCTTAGTGCAGACAAGATGGTTTTTAGTCTTTATGCCATTTGTTGACGAACAATGATAAGATTTTTTATTAACAGATGTTGAGGAAACCTCTTTATTCTGTCAATACCTCATCATTGTTTGCTATACAAGCCGGATATTTTTTTTTGGCAATAGCAACTTCACTAGACAAACGAAGCATGCAGTGTGGCCATTGCGATAGTATGAGGTGCGTTGGTTCGCTAGGATGTCACCTAGCTCGCAGCATAGCTCTAAGCACCAAGCGAGGCTCCTACCTGTGTGACCGAGGCCTAAATGTCAAGCTGTCACATACATAACATTATAATCTCAAAAAAAATAATTAAAAAAGGCTAACAAAACCAAAGGCAGACCAAAGTAAGTAAAGGCAGACCAAAGAAAGTATGGTTGAATTAAATAAATGCCATTTTGAAAGAAGGAAACGTAGAATGTCAGATAAATTGTAAGAGTTGTATTATAAGAAGTATGGATGTGGAAGAGGTGGAGGATGTGTGTCGAGATAGAAATGTCAAGTGTGCTACCTTCTCTACCTATTCCAACAAGGAAACAGAGTGATGGAATATATACAATAGTATGTATGTAAAACGACCGTCAAGTAAACACGCTTTGAATCGAGTCAGTAACGATTGAGTACTAAGCGAGTATGCTAACAAATATATGACTTTTAATGCGCTGTCCCGTAATGAAGAGTCTAGGACCTCTATGACGTTCTTGGTAAGATGCTGGTTTTCCACGTGGGGGTTGCGGGTTCGATTCCCGATGCTATTGGCAATCTCGTACAACTAAGTGCTAAATATGTCTGAAATGAAATCCAGAATGGAATCGTTAATTTTTTTTTTTTTAGAATGGAAATCTAACTCACAACCTATGGGTCATGAGACAGGTTTCTTATCAACTAGGCCACGGATGTCATCTAGAATTGAAATTGATATTCGTATACATTTTTTAATATCGCATTTCCCAATATTTTCTTTTATTTCAATTAAATCAGCCAAATTATTCTCTCAGTGTTGAATTTATGGAATCACTATAATACTCGTAATACAAGGGAGGAAATATAAAAATACGATTGGCTGGTTTCACCCTGACATTACTAAATGTATTGATAACACGTGACCAGGGCTGATGCCAAAACAAATAGTGTCGGCGTAGTGCAGAGACAGAAAAGTTTACTCCCTTGAAACATAACATGAAAGATTTTGATATTTTACATACATACCATCACGCCATTTCCCTGTCGGAGTAAGCAAACAGGACAGAGCGACAGTATTTTCTATCGAAACACACATTTTTTACTTCTCTGTACAACCATACACCTTCTTACACACTCCCACGATTTTTCTGACATTGTACATTGTTTCAAAATATCATTCCCTTGATCCAATTATTCTTTCTTTGGTCTTCATCTACCACACCTAGAACTCACATTTGCACTTTATATTTGTTTTATATTATTTTTTCCTTCATTCTTTTTACATGCTGATGTGGGGAGATCTTCAAAAGTTTCCGCTCCTCTCTCTCCCCCTGTCAAAGAGCCTCTGTGTTACATGTTTTCTTATATTTAAATGTAAAAATATAATAACATATAAAGACACCATCACACCGTATTCCTGATGGTGAAGGCAGAGAAGACAGAACCTCAGAACTTCCCATCTCGACACACACATTTCGCTTCTTCCAAATCCATTGCATACACCTCTTACACAGCTCCTACGATTTTCATTGTGATATTCCCTTCTTCCAAAATATCATTTCCTTAATCCAACCATACTTTCCTCGGTCAGCCTCTACCTCGTTTTCTACTCATATTTGCACTGTATATTTGATTTGTTGTTCTTATTTCATTCATTCGTTAACTGTGCCCGAACCATTTCAGATTGCTCTTCCCCATCTTTCTCAACACGCCAGCGTTAAATTCACATTCCTCCCTAATCAATTTATGATAATCCACATTCTGTCACAAATTGATACTCCATGCGTTCTCTTAATGCGCGCATTTTTAAAGCATTTATTCGGCTCTTTTGATTTCTGTTCCACTGTATAATATAGTATAATTCTACTATCATTTGTGGATCAAATATTCCAGAAATAAAATCCAGTGACATAATCCGTAATAACAGCTTTAAATTGGTATACTCGTATATTCAACAAATATCACAAATAGTATTAGAAGAATGTGCAGTTGATGAAACCTATTTTTGGATAGTCGTCTTATGGTTGAACAATTGAATATTTTATTAAAGGGAAGACTTTACTAAGTTTAGGAGTTTTGGTATCTAAGAACTATATTTTCAAGATATGGTAAGATAGATAAATATATTAAAAGACTGCTTGCAGCAGGGAATGAGGTCAATAATTGCAAATACATCAAAAATAATATTATACAAATATGTATTAATGCCTAACTTTGATGCATGGAAATGAAACCTAGATATTAAAGAAGAGTTTTAGGAACAAAATAAATGCGGTACGTTTGCATTGCATTGAAATGGACATCTGGAATCACAATGTATGTTACAGTAACCAAATACCGGATAAGGAATCACTGTTTATTGTTATAATCCAGAAAGGAATCTTTAGATGGTTAGGACATATCGAGAGAATGAGTTCTAAAAGAATAACAAAATAAATATATATGTCTTGAATGAATAGGCATGTCGAAGAAATAATTGAAAGATTCAGTTAATTGTTGACTGAGGGAAAAAATAGAATATGTTTGAAACGAGATGTATGCTTAAGGGTTTAAGGGTGAGTCAAAACTGTTCGTGTGGATAGGATGATATGAAGGTGTATCCTTTCTACCTACTCAAAAATGAAATTGCATGATGATTTAAAAGTATGTATGTCTATTGGCTATCGATAATGGTGACGGTACGGAAAGGCTAATGCAGTTGATCGGTAACACCTGATATACGAGTATATATGAAAGATGAAACGATGATGTATTGCGGTCCCTGGAATTGATCGCCTGTGCGCATAACATACATACCACACACAAGAGTAGCAGCCCTGCACGTAACCTTTGTGGTGACTTGCGTTGTTCTGACAAGAGTTGAATGTGTTGTTTTGTGTCTGCACTGCTTGTGTGCTTGTGTTGTCTGTGTATTTTGTGTGCTTACACTTAATGGAAATATAATCCAGTGTTAATAGAAACATGCTAGAAATTTGTGTTTGTTTTAATATAACCTTTGTAATGTGGTGAATGGATTTTCCATTGATTGCCGTTTTATGTTTCTCAATTGACGAGTTTTTTGTGGTTTTGTCACCAAATCTGTACACACATGTGGAGACGCGGAGAAGTTCCCAATCCCCAACCCTTCTTATCCCTGCACTTTACGTTTACACTAATATATAAATAGTATTAATACATGGTTCCTATTTCTCGTTACTTTTTCTGTCTTCAGTTGTTGTTATTTTGACGATTGAAACTGTTGTCTTCTTGCTCGTAACAACCATTAGGAAAATTCCTGTCCCACTACCTCGTCTTTTTAACTCTTACAGGCTTAGTGGTCCACGTTATGTACAACCTTTTTTTGACGCAGTACTGCACAATGGTATACGCAATGTGCCACTTATTAAACCTCTCTATTGCTGCACGAACGCTCAGATTATGTACCACTTCGTATAATATAATACTTATGACTCATATCTGCACAGCTGCAGGCCTGGTCCTGTTCAAATTCATTTAGCTTCTAATATTATTGACAGTTAGTAGTTCTTGGTGTGCCGACTTGTGCGTATAAAAGAAAATGTTATATATTTGTATTAAATTTTAGTAAAAAATAGTTGTGTCGTGATGATAAAATTGACTTCAGTAATTGTTGTAAATTTATATTAAGGTTAAAAATTAATTTTACTTGGATGTATTTCGGCATTATTTTGTGGTACATTAGAAGTACCAGTGGAAATATGGACTAGTGGTACATAAATTGTACCACATCACCAGAAGTTCCTTGACCTACCGAGGAAGTGAAAATATGTTAATTTAGCATTTGTATGTATCATTTTTCAAACACATTAAAAAAAATAATGAGAAACTTGACTTTTTATTTTTTGTGCAGCCTGAGTAAAAATAAGTGAAGTTTACCTGTGCCTGTAAGGGTTAAACCGATTCGAAACAATTTTGATAGGGATATTCATATTGTCAGGCTAGTGTATTAGAACGTGGAGTGTCGTGGCTAGTAGTAAGTGTTCTAGAACGTAGAGTATCGTGCCTAGTAGTAAGTTAAAAATATAAAAATAAATTTCCTCAGCGTTTTCTTAACCAATTCCTATAGGAACTATCGTCAAATACTGTATTTTTTCTTAACCAGTCTCATAGGAACTATTGACAAATACTGTATTTTTTTAAGAAGACATTTGTCACTCTTCCATCCACACTGTTTTTAAGGAACAAATAAGGTTCACGCACAGTGCGATCGTGCACTCGTATGAAATTGATATAGTCTTTGAAGAACGAGGTGTTCCCGGGGCAGGGGTGGGGGAGTCCTTCCTCTGTTGGCACCACACGGGAGTGTGAAAAGGATAGCAGAGGCACCGACAGAAGGTGACACATTATGGAAAGTAAAATAAAATAAAACATTGAGTTGTTTATACTGCAGAAGGCCTTAAAAGATAAAGTAACCAATTTTTCACAAAATTGGAGAAAAATTATCTTTAGTCATCACGGGGTCAGAGTAGCTAATCGAGCCAAATGTGTCAGATTACCTTCGGCCCGATTAGCTGTATAGTTGCATTGTCATAAAAATCATTTCCATATGCCATGATTATTTCGTTATGTTCAAAATATCTGATATATACTCCTAGATAAACAACACTCTTGAGGCAATATTTTATTACGAAACACATCCGTAGTCCAGTTGATAAGAAGCTTGACTTCCACTCGGGAGTTTTGGGAACGATTCCTGACGGTACCCTCAAAAGAAGGGCACTGTCAGATAAAATAGTTCAACATTGTTCACACGCGCTGGACGTGTACACGTGTTATTGCCTCTTCACATGCGGGATAGTGTTGTGAGATTCGTGCCTACTCTAGTGGTTCTTAACTATGGCTTGATTAACGAGGCCGAAGACAATATTGTCTCTCTGTAACTCTTAGCCTCTTTAAGATCTCCCAACAACAATTAAGGTATTTTGAAAAATAGTTTACGCATAAATAATTATGAACTCTTTATGACAACTTCGAATAGACGACCTTTATGGCCTAGTTGATGAAACGCCTGTCTTCCAAGTCACAAGATTGGATTCTCATTGGTACTCAGATTTTATAAAAAGTCTTTTTTTCACAAAAGACTTATTGAACATCTTTCTGATGGGTCAGAATAATTTTCACAATGCAATAAACCAGCCAGGTTTTACTGTTTAAACAAAAGTGTAATATATTACAAATAAATAAAAATGACGAAACAACCCCATTCATGTAATTTATTATTATTTTCCCAAATAATAAATACAGCATTTCATTTTCCAATAACTCGGCGAACAGTGGGTTTTTATTCATTATTCACATCCCTGTTTAAAATTAACTTTTATACGTCATTCCAGCTGAATTTATTAAGCGGCGGTAATGACCTACTTTTATTGATTCAAACAAAAATGATCATGTTAACGGTTTTATTTTGTAGAACACTGCGTTAAAAGTGTATTACATAAAATATTTACTTTTTAAATTACCTTAATACCATGATATTATCGTTAATTAAGTATTGATCCTCTAAGTTTGTATTGTATTGTATCATAGAGGTACATAGACTTCCGTGCGAAAGATCGCCGGCTAAAACCCCGCGCTGTGCTTCTCCCCTCGAATGACACAGGCATTTTTTTCACCTAGTATTCGGGGGCAAAATGATTCGTATGACTACAGTCAGATCTATTAATAAAAAATGGAAAAAATATGCCGCAGTGTTCCGATCGTCACATTCCGGTGTGCCATTGGATTCAGTACAGCGGTGTCATCGGTGGGTTTGCTAGTGTGCAACAGCTCACTTGCTTAAAACCAATTCCACGGCACAGCTTCTCTTTCCAACTGAATTGACGTTGGAATGGCGAGGGGATCCTCGACTACGAGGCCCAGCAACGGAAAACGTATCGTATTATAGTTTCGTTGTATGCAGTATAATCCGATGTGTTTATTGTCATGTACCAATCTATTCTGACTAAGCAGTAAGATGCTGAAAAGGTATGAAGTGAAAATCAGACTGATGTCTTTTTAAAAAAAAATGGGTGCTGACTGTAAACCAATCCATAATCTCCGGGTAGGAAGACTGGTGATTTATCAACAATAAAAGTTTGTATGACGATAAGCAGGAACATTTTTTTTCTTAAAATAATAACATAAGGACAATTTATGTAGCGTTGTTTAGATAACTTTTCTCAAGAGCGCTCCAACTCGAGGTACTAATCCACAATTATTGACAGATTAAAAATATTACAAAATAAATGTATATAAATTAAATGTGAGGATATACAGATAGTGGCTTCGGCCATAAAATTTGGCACTTCCAGCATAATTTTAAAATAAAGCATTGATTTTTATATTAATAATTATTACAAATAGGAAACTTTGAATTGCAAAAGGTGATTATCAAATAAAGTACACTTTTTTATAAATTAATATTACTTATAAGTTAATGTAATCTGCTCCTGTAATCGATAAACCAGGGCCGGGTTTTTATCACCATAAGGTATGAAAGGAGTGCTGAAACACTGGTTCATTGTTCGAGTGGGAAGGCGGGAGAAAAATTCATATTACTCTCCTAAGTAAAATTCTTATTCAGTAATTGAAAATGGAACAATTTTTAATCATCTTTAAAAGCAAAAAAATATTTCACAGAATAAAGAGCAGCGCAAATTTTCTGTAAGGAATCCTTCATACAAAAGGAATAATAGCAATGAAGATATCTTTCATTCTTAAATGATATTTTAATGTTTCATATTTTGTGGTAAAATTTGTTGAAAGCATTCGTGCAATTATATTAAGATATATCAAAGTAATGAATTGAAATGTTCATTTCTTAAAAATCTTTTGTCAGGAAAGTACATATGTCTCTCGTAATGGTAATAAAGAAAAATATATTGAAAGACACGTTCATGCAAGTAACGAGGTCAACGGCCCAGAGGGAAAATCGCTGTCTTTTAAAATGCTTATGTAGTGTTGTGCTGGTAAGCAGCCTGCGAAAAGAGAGAATTATATCTGTGCGATTAGGTTCATAAAGTAGTCCATCTCATCCGACGAAAGACGATACTGTTTCGACAATCATCCAGACAGCGTTTACGTTGGTTTGTCGTTCACATATTCAGATGATCAGTTCTACGAATCTCGCTGCATATGTATTGGTCAGTAGCATGGATGTAGAAAAAGACTGGAAGGAGTCGAAAAAATGCTGTGGAATTGTATCATTAAGAAAAATATGCGTGGTGACAATGTATGATAAAATACGGAATTAAGTGATAAGGGATGAATGTGAACTTAAGGCTGATGTGTTTAGTAAGATGAATAAAATCACTCTGAGATGGTTTGGGCATGTATAATGAATGAATGACAGTAGAGTATCAAAATAAATTTATAGTGCTAATGTGAGTGAAATATATGATAGAGGAAGACCAAGGAAAGGATAGTTGAATAAAGTGAAAGTAAAGTGGGATCTTGAAAGAAGGAAACGTAAAATGTCAGGAAATAGTAGGAGTTGTATGAGAAGGGGTATATGTATGTGTGTAGAAGAGGCAAAGTATGTGTGTATCCAGATACGAATGTTTGGCACTCTGTCCTCTCTGCCTACATCAACAGGGAAATGCCGTGATGGTTTTTATTTTTGTATTTATTAGTCAATACCTATCTATCTACTAGATACACGAGTGTACAACGCCTCTCACTACTATGGGAATCATTCGAAATACACATAATATGTTATGTGATCATATTATGATACGATATGTATCATATGATGATCTTCAAACTAAAAGAAAACAAGAATATAAAACAGAATTCTTGGAATCAAACAATCTCAAAATAAGAATATAATACAGAATACTTGAAATCAAACAATCTCAAAATAAGAATAACATACAGAATACTTGGAATCAAACAATCTCACAATAAGAATATAATAAAGAATACTTGGAATCAAACAATCTCAAAATAAGAATAACATACAGAATACTTGGAATCAAACAATCTCACAATAAGAATATAATAAAGAATACTTGGAATCAAACAATCTCAAAATAAGAATAACATACAGAATACTTGGAATCAAACAATCTCAAAATAAGAATATAATACAGAATACTTGAAATCAAACAATCTCAAAATAAGAATAACATACAGAATACTTGGAATCAAATAATCTCAAAATAAGAATATAATAAAGAATACTTGGAATCAAACAATCTCAAAATAAGAATATAATACAGAATAATTGGAATCAAACAATCTCAAAATAAGAATAACATACAGAATGCTTGGAATCAAACAATCTCAAAACAAGTAAAAATAGTCATAATATATAAAATTAAAATTTTGATTTCAATGAAAGCATTTGATTGTATTTTTATTTTCATTTCACGGTCAAAGCCATTACGATATATAAAAAAATAACATAATCATAAAAATACTAAATAAAAAGTAACACAATAAAAATTCAAACAGAAAACAATAAAAAGATATAAAAAACATGCTTAATAAAAGTCAAAACAGAACACAACGAAATTTAAAAAATATATACATTTAAATACACAATGGAAACAGAAAAAAACAAGTACGCGATAAAAAAAACTGAAATTGTAAGGAGAATCACTAGAGAAGCGATTCAAATAAAAATTACAAAAAAGGAAATTAAACAGGGGAAAATCTAGTAAAACTCTTACAGAATACTAAAATCATAATCAAACAACATCAAAACAAAATGAAAACCTGCAGTAAAATACGAGTACTCCAGCAATAAAAGTGCTTCAGAATTGAGAACGCTACAACATGACATTGGAGAAATAGATTTTTTTATAAAAAAAATCATTAACTGTTTGTAATAATGGCAACTATAAAAGGGTAATTTATATAACACATATTAGAGAGCAAACTCTTCTCAAGGGTGCTCCAACTCGGGATTCGAACCGACTATTATTAACAAATTAAAAATGTTGCATAACAAATATATTGTTTATAATTAAGGCATTAACATTGTGGAGGTTTAAAGACATTGTAATTTGTTTTATCAAACACTGTTTATTCCAATTTTTGTGTACGTGACAAAAAAGTGGAATAAATACACAAAAAGTAGAATAAACAGTGTTTGATAAAACAAATTACAAAATATATGTAAGTTGAGTGTATCGGTAGAGAGGTAGTGGCAGCAGACTATAAGGACTACGCATCTGCATATGTTCAGAAAAATATATTTGGTAAGAAAACTACAGAAAACTTACCAAGGGAAGATGAACTCCAAAAAATGGAGATTCAAATCCTGTTTATAAGGATTTTGTTGAATAAATTGTAACGATTTCCTTGAAAAAATTGTTATAATTTTAAACAACATATCAAATATGCTGATAAAAACGCCTTCTTTCTTTCCATTCTACGATTAGGTCGGTGTTTTCCACATTTTTTATTTAACTTATTATATTTCTAGATTTTGTAACTACCATTTTAGTTGATTTCGTACATAACAAATTTTGAAGATTTTTTTGCATAACGGTAAAATTTTGGTAACTAAGAAATCGTTACGATACAAACAAATTATTTACTCTGAGTGTTTTCGATCATGTCTCAAAGGCATCAATCAATCTAATCTCTCTAAGTTGCATTTCATTTGAAATCAAAATAACCAAAATGACATTGAGACACATGGGGTAGATGGACAAATATTTTATATTTATCTACGTCTACCCGTTTAAGGAACAAGATCCCTTTATCAAGATTTTTCAAACAATTTTACTTATACATGAATAATAATAGTATCTTTATCTTCTTCTTCCTGGCACTGCCCCAACTCATTGCCTAGGTAGGCTGTTGGGGTCGGCTCTTCTGGTTCTCAGGCTGTATATTCTCCGATACTGGGTGTCGCTTTCATCTAGGCCGTTTCTCTGCAGGATTTTGGAGTATTGAGTCATCCAGGAGTTCTTTGGTCTTACTCTGGACGGTTGTCAAGGAAGATCCACAGACATTGCCTGGTTTACAGTATGGTCTGGTGGTCATCGTCTTAGATGCCCGTACCATCTCAGCTGTCGCTCTTCCCGCTTACTATTTATGTCAGTGACTCCCAGGCTACCACGAATGCGTGAGCTCTTAATTTTATCTTTCAGTGTTACTCCTGCCGACCACCTAAGCATTCGCATTTCTAGTGTTTCAAGTTGCCTAGAGTAGAAGCTGTACATAGTCCAACATTCTGAGCCATACATAATTGCGGATCTATCGACAGTCTGGTATACCTTTCTTTTCAGTTTTATAGGCATTTTTGGGTCACACAAGACTCCTGTTACCGATATGAATTTCATCCATCCCACACTTATTCTATAGTCAACATCCGCGGTGCACCCCCGTCTTTGTGAATGAGTGAGCCCAGATACTTAAATGAGCCACAGCTGGCTAATATTTCCCCATCCAGTTGCATTGAAAGAGTTGTGGCATCTGGGTCTTCAAATGGCAGGTACAGATATTCTATCTTTTTCCTACTAATTTTTAAACCGTTTTCCTCCAGGATCTTTCTCCTTCTCTGCAGGCTGCTCTGTCACAGATTGACAAAGATAATAACAGTATCTTTGTCAACCTGAAAAAAAAACATAAAATGGGAAAAGAGTGAAATCACAATACATAAAATACGTATACAATCCTATAACATCTACTGCGGTGCGGAAGGCAATTGATAACCCCACGTACTATTTTTCCCAAGAAAACAGCATCTTAGCATTGAGGCCACGACGAAAAGGAAGAAGAAATACGATACGATAATGAATCTGATCCTTTATCATTGTGATACACATATTACCCAGGGTATTTCAAAGCACCCACAAGAGCATATGTAGAGAAAATAGGAGTTATCAGCGTAGCTTAAGCATGAGCTCGATATAAAATTGATAAGAAGCAAATGTTATGACGCTAATTCAGCGCGGGAATATTACTTCCCTTAGCGCTTTAATAATTGATGATGAGTAGCTCGTTTTGGTATGTTTGAATGTGCGCAATGAGGGTCAACTCTGAACCTGCCCCTGCTCTTCTTGTATGAACGGCACTATGGGTGCCATCCCTGTTTATCCATGCTTCAGGGAAATTGCATTTTCTTGTAAATTCTATGCTTGAAGGAAATACAACAAAAAACAGTAAAATGGTAATATTATAAAAAGGTTGAATGGTGTGGTAAAAGATGAAACATTATTTTGGATATATAGTAGTATGTTTTTACTGATACTCGTTTAGGATAAAAAATTGTACATATTGTTTTAATAGTTATGATAGGTTCGAAAAATGATTAAAGAATTAATTATTGAAAAAAAAACCTTTCTTGATTCGTCTATCATATAGTATATACATGCCATAACATAATTTCTCTGTCAGGGTAGGTAGAGAGGACAGAGGGTTATAATTTCCTATTTTCACACACCTCCTTCGCTTCTTCATTCATACACCTTTCTATAAAACTCCTAGTTTCTCAGATTTTCTACGTTTTCTTCTTTTAAAATATCATCCACATGATTCAACTATATTTTTCTTGGTTTTCAATAATCACGCTTTCCACTCACATTTGCACTTTATATTTGTTTGTTAGTCTTTCTTCATTCATTCGTTCTACATGTCCAAACAACCTCAGATGCTCTTCTCATCTTATTTATTAATGAACACATCATAGCAAATTCAATCTAGCGGGCTTATCGCCAAGCAGAAATCTCTTCCAACCAACCAGACAAAAGTAAATAAAGCAAGTTATATTGTCGCATAAAACCCTTAAAAAATTATTCATATTTATGAAATTTATGGACATGTACATATTAAAGTAAAAGTGACATATTATCAATCAAAGGAAAAGGAAGAGATGGTGGAGAGGAAAGAGAAATCAGCAATGAAACACGTTATACTACAGAATAGAAGTCCACATCATCCCTTATCATTTCGTATGTTTTTCTCAACATATGCAGGTGCAGGATAGTACCTTATCTAATGGCTGAAGCCACCCCCTCCCTAACTTTTGCACTAAACTTTAAATATGTCTATAAGAGTTTCCATAAGAGGCTTCAATTACCGAGTGCATCAATGATGACACTTTGCTTTCTAAACGGCGTTGTGTCATTATGAAATAATAAGTATATGATAAATTTAAATATTTCGAGTTTTTTCACAATTTGCGTCACAAAATAATTTTAAAATCTCATTGCGGTGAGACATTTGCTAGTTTAATTTTTTTTGGTTGAATCGCGTGTAAGTTTCGTCATGATTGCCCAAACTCTGCGGATTGATTCATTTCCGCTGTTAGTTTTTTTAAAAACTTTTCGCATATCGAGTATTACGATTTCCTTTATAAAAGGCATTGAGTCGTAAAAACCACTGTCAAAATTATGATTTACCCTAAAAACTAACTTGCTATAAAATCTTTTTAAATTTTTCATTATATTTTTACATTATAGTTATGTTTGATTTATTTTTTGAAAATAATCTTTTTCGCTTCATCACTTTTCCAATCAAAGTTTATCTATTTTTTGATAATTGGAGAACTTTAAATGATACTTATTTTTATATACCCAATACTTACATTTAAAAAAATCATGATTGTTTTATTCATTATAACATTTTAAACAAAATATTTATTAAAAAATAAAAAAAAAACCATGCAGGTCTTTATTTTCTGATGCTTGAAAATCAGTGAATTGATAATGATATGCCCAGAATGAAGTATGAAAATAAGGCTGGATTCATATGTATCTGTTGTCAAATTTTGGTTAAATTGTTAGGTTGCCAGTCAGTTTTTTTACATTAGTTTATACATATTTATTACATTTTAACATTAGTTTATGTATACTTATTACATTCGTTTATGTATACTTATTACATTAGTTTATGTATACTTATTACATTTTACATTAGTTTATGTATACTTATTACATTTTTACATTAGTTTATGTATACTTATTACATTTTTACATTAGTTTATGTATACTAATTACATAAAAGTCGTATCCCTAAATTTAAAACTGAGAAGCCATAAATCGATCACCTTACTCGTAAAAACATTGCTAGGGTTTTGATGTTCTCCTTAAAAACCAACAAATGTTACTGAACTTCAAAAAATAGCTACCACAGGAGAAACTTGACCCAAAACAGGATGCAAAATCGTGGAAACTGGTATTTAATAAATAAACTCAAATATTTACTTAACAAACGCTAATACTTCATATGAAAATTGACTTCCACCTAAACGAATTCGAACTGCTTAACCTGTTACAGTTAGGATTTCATTCAGGACATAGCACTACAACCATACTAGTTAAGATCATGGATGATGTGAACAACTGAAGAGGAGGTAAATTGGGTTATCTTTGTTAAGTTCTCGCAACCAAAGCTCGCATGGAGTCTTGTAGGAATTCGGTCTTATTGGTGAGTGTTTGAACAATTTAGGTGGGAAAGATGAAATATATGACGGTGAGGACTTGGTGTAAATTCGAGTTAGTGCGTGGTGTGTTATATATTATATGGATACATAATGTCAAAATGGAAGTAGGAAATGTTGAGTTACAACCGAATATTTTTATTCCCTTCCCGTATCAACAGTGGAATAACTCTGTTTGAAGAATGGCATGCGTGCTCCGACAGCACCATGGGGTGAGATAACATTGGAACAGGAGCACACATTTTATTTCAACAAGACTTTTTATATATTATTGAGGGGAGTCTGCTCTCTAAATAGTGTTATATAAATTGTCATTTTATAATATTTTTGATTTATAATGATGAAATCAAACATTTCCGTTCTTTTGAGTAAGACCAAAAAAATGATTCGATCAAGTTAATGATATTCTGAAAGAAGGAAACGTAGAAAGTAGAAGAAATTGTAGTTGTTTGAGAAAGTGTATGTATGTAGAAAAGAGGAAACATGTTTGTTGAGATAGAACAGTCGGGATCCCTGTCGGTAATGCCTTGATGACACGTTTATATGTATTTTTTTCTTTTATTGCAGTGTTTTTGCTGTCAACAAATAAAATTATTATTATCGAATTTAATTAATACACAATCATACCCGTGCATTGAAAAAAATCTGAATCCTTTGGCCTTTATCAGACTATAAGGAACGAGGATGGATGACCAGGCTATAAGGAACGAGGAACAAGGAGTATGCAGACCGCGGCTTCGATAGTTGGATGGAGTAATGACTTCTGAGTGTTGGAAGTCTATGATTGGAAGTGTGGATTGCATTGACAGAGGAGAATGAATAACACTCCTTGAGAAGGCAAGGGTTTCACCTGGGATGTAGTGCTATAATGATGATAATATTTTAATTTATATTGTTTTATTTTTTTCAAGTGAGGGCTGAAGTCTCACTAACCACCACCGACGTTGGCAATCACTAAGACTTGTAGGACATGCTCGGTGGCAACACTCTCAGTCTTGACGAGGCTCGCTCAATTGGATCTGAAGGTCTAGTATCACGACTACTCTTCTTCTACTTGTCATCACCTGTGATAAGAGATACCTTAATTTTTATCCCTTGAATCAGGGTGTGTCTCGGCTCCCCGTGAGTTGTAAATAATTCTCTCTGGTTATGAGAACTTTGATGGCAAACTTATAAGTTTTAATTTTGTCCCTTTGCCAACAAAATTTTGTTTACAGTCTTACATCGGTACATATTTAGACCAATTGGTTATTCAAATCTAATTGCGTCAAAGGATAGTTTTACTTTTTTCGTTTTCTGCGCAAGTACTGGTAACTTGCTAGACTGTTTGAACTCCAGGCTTTAAACCGCTTTATGAGTATGTTTACTGCGCTGCGAATCAGCTTGTTTTCTCGTGACGTCGGACTATAAGTCCGTTGTCGCTATTATACTTCAGATGTGTCGCTGCCGGAGAGAGACTTCTTTCTTCATCCCTGCGTGATGATGCGCTCATAAAAAAACGCGTTCAATAGGGATGTAGCGACCGTGCGTGCGGTCACTGAACCCACTGAGGCGATCTTTGGCCGCTCGGTCATTGAACTCGCTCTGTAAGGAATACGAGACAGCACTGGGCGAAGGTCGACGCGTGGTCATTGAACTCACTAGTAGCGAACAGCGAGAGCGAGACGCCGACATATTTCTAGCCTCTCCTACAGACCGTAGTATTAAATGTATATGGAACGCGTGACAATAACCATGTGCCCGGCGAAGCGAGACGGCGACATGTTCTGCGCCGTTCTATACATTATAAATACAGACGCTCTCAATAAACTTTCTCTCTTTGCTTATCTCGATCTCGACGACTTTTATTCAAACAACCTCATCCTTCTATGAAAAACACAAGTCCCTAAAGGGACATATTTTGTCCCCCATAACGGCGTGAGTGGTGATAGGAACGAATTGATCTTAAGTCTCACCAACATGGATCTCCACATTAATTAGGTTTCTTTCCCCCAAACTGCCGTCTTCATTAAGTCTATTCCACTTCAACTGCTTTATCCAATCATTTCTGGGTGACTTGAAAATGATTTGAAAATTGTTCCTAGTATTTGTATGATATGCCCTGGCCATTGCTGTTGAAGGTTATATTTTTTAATTCGGAGGGATCACTTCGAATGCTCGTATTTCCCTCTTTATCAATCAATGAATTCTCCATTATCTTACAAAATCATTTTAATTCGGAGGGATCACTTCGAAAGCTCGTATTTCCTTCTTTATCAATCAATGAATTCTCCATTATCCTACAAAATCATTTTAATTCGGAGGGATCACTTCGAAAGCTCGTATTTCCATCTTTATCAATCAATGAATTCTCTATTATCCTACAAAATCATTTTAATTCGGAGGGATCACTTCGAAAGCTCGTATTTCCTTCTTTATCAATCAATGAATTCTCCATTATCCTACAAAATCATTACAACGTTTACACGATTAAGGGGTAAGTAATTTTGATGATAAATTATGTATCAATTGTTGAAAAAATAATGACAGATGATATCTAAAAAAAGGAATTAATCTTCTAATTATTCAAACCTATAAAAACGGAAGAATGCGTCCTAGGTACAATGAGAGTTAAGGCATCCCTACATACAAATGTTGATTTTTCTCTTGTACTAACTTAACGGCATTTGCGCCACTTTTACACAAGTCTTATACCATATATACATCAATAACCAAAGACAACAATAATACAAATTCAGACATCATTAATAAATGCAGTTATTTCCCAAAAAAGTTTTTATACGTCTGATGGAGGTAGATACAAACACTAGAATAGGAGGTTTTGTCGCAAAGGGTTGCTATTTATATAGCGTGCGACAAGTCACAAGCAGTACTTTTCACTTTACAACATAGTATGTAGGCGCCTAGTATAAAGTACATAGCATGTACTTGGTACCGTGGCATTAAACATAGAACAAAGGAACTGCTTATTATAAATTCATCATCATTTTTCGCGAAACTTTACATGTCACGACCCTAAGAAACGGGTTCAATGTATTGAAATTAAGTTTTCACACAAACAGAAATGTGGATATTTGATTAAATTGTTTTTAAATTTGTGATGAGAATATGTATTGCATTATAAATTCGTTGTACATACGAGTATATATGACTGAGATGAATTGTGGTTAGGTTTTAGCAAAATCTCAGAAGTTGCATATATGGCCCATCCATATCGGCGTAACTCTTGTATTGCAAATAAGAACAGCACATAACTGAAGGCTGGAGTGTGGAACATTTGTGGATGAATGGAAAAAAATACGAATTACCTCGGTGATATTATTGAAAGGAAATGCCAGGACATATCACACATATGTTTAAGTGAGGCCAAACGGAGGGAATGTGGAATAAATGATCTTCGAATAATGTGATCTGGTGTAGAATAGAACGAAAGAGCATGTCAAGATGTTGAGGTGATTTTATCAAAACGTGTTCTAGACAGTACGAAAGGGTATACATATAGTATGTAAGTGCCAGAATCATGTGGTTAAGGATTAAGGTGGGGTTGACATTATTTTTCGTGGTTATAGAGTGTGCAATGGTTAACTCATAATATGATCAAACTAAACTAGACTTCTCGAATAGCGTGAAAGACATGTTGGAAAACAATAGAATAAACGAGAAAATTGTCTTGACCGGTCATCTCAATGGATGGATGGTAGTGAAAAGGAATTGATATGAAAGTGTATTAGGCTAGTTTGGCGACACGAGAATGAACGACAATGGCGATGAGCTGTTAGAAGTATGTCTTGAAAGAAACCTTGTATCAATTACACTATTTGATCACAAGAAGCTTCTCAAGTTGGTCACAAGAAGCTTCTCAAGTTCTCAAGTTGGTCACAAGAAGCTTCTCAAGTTCTCAAGCTGGTCACAAGAAGCTTCTCAAGTTCTCAAGTTGATCACAAGAAGCTTCTCAAGTATATATTGGAGAGAAGGAACAGAAGGTCAATGATAGATGGGATGTGTGAATGCAAATCTCAGGAAAAATAAGAGACACGCTGGCATTTAGAGGTGCTGATCTAGAAACGGATCATTATCTTGAAGGAACCAAGATACACTTTTTTCAGGGGTGGTGCTTTAAAATTAAGAAGCCTTTCAAGGTAAAGTAATCGTGTATAAAAAGCTGCAAGCTGAGAAAGAATTCCACAGAAAGATTGAAACACGAATGAAAGAAAACTTTTAAAGCTTTAAGCAAAGAAGAAAAAATGGGCAGTTGTAAAGTAAGATTATGCTCTTGTGGCGTGTCAATGTTTGAAAAAATACAGAATGAATACATCAGAAATGAATGCATGGATACAATTAGTATTTTAAGTAAGATGAAAAGGGGAACCTTCAGAATTTTTAGATAAGTGAAGAGAGTGAATGATGAAATAATGACTAATCGAATATATACGTTTGATGTGCAAGGTGTGCGTGGAGAGGTAAACTGAGTAAATCGTGGGTAAAGAGAAAAATATCATTAATATAATATTGTGAATGACGAGATGTATGAATGAGGCGAAAGTTGTGTGTTTGAATATAAAAGTTTGGGGATTTGTTTTCTCTAACTACCCCGCAAGAGACACAGCATGATGGTATGTTTGTACATTGCATATATGAGTATATACATTATGTACTTCATATAAATAGTATTTTAGTATCCATGAACAAAAAACGAAAAATTTCGAAGTCTGCTTTGTGCACATGTGAGCCTAGTGAAATGGAACGATTCATTGTTTAGGCCAGTCAGGTACGATATTTTTTCAATTTGGCTTTCTACATAAATTTTATTGCACAGTCCTCTCCGTTCGATAGCTTTCTTGGTAATTCTGGTAACTTTCAAAATTTGCAATTTTAGAAAAATCATTAAAATTTTACATATTATGTAACAATAAAAATAAGAGAATTTTACTCGAAATCCCAAAATACCGCCAATTGATCTTTGTAGTTCCTTCACACATAAATCTATGTAGATATTAAACAACCAGGGTGACATACTACATCCTTACTTTACCCCTTTCAAAATGTTTAACTACTTAGTCAATAAACTGTTCACTCTTACATATTTGCTCTACTTTTAGCTTATAATAATGCAATACTTTGTATTAATTTGCATTTAACACCATATTAATTCACTTTTTTTCATGGTTGGCATCTCATATGTGGGGTCATATGTTTTTTCCAAGTCCATAAACGCACAACATCCCTTTTTACTTTTTGCTATTTGTTTTTCTATAAGCATAGGCAAAGACAAAACCTGCGCCATGCGTTGTCTTCCATTTAACAATGCACCCTGAACACCCTTCACTTTCTTCTCACTCTTTTAATCTGAATTTTTTCGTCCAGATTACTTTCTATACTTAGAAAATTAATGATTCTGTAACTTCCACATTCCATTATTATACCCTTACTTTTATATAACGGTACAATCACGCACTCCTTCGATTTTTTGGTGTGTTGTCAGATTTCCAACATTTGTTGAAAAACTGTCTCAGCCACTCGGTCGTTTGTTTACCCTCACATCCATTAATTCTGTGCTCATTTTATCGCAATCTGATGATTTTCCTTTTTCCATATCTTTTACAGCCATTCGTAACATACTCCTTCTAGACTAATCTCATTCACATTTTCCTTCCGCTCTTCATTATGAACAATACGAGATTCGCCGCAATTTTTATTACAATTACAACTCTTGTACAGATCTTCAAAACATTTTTATATCTAGAGATAATCATTCTTTCTTACATCTAAATACAATCATTCCTTCTAACATCTTGAGAGAATTATTCCCTCTTACATCCAGATAGAATCATTCCTTCTTACATCTTGAGAGAATTATTCCTTCTTATATCTAGAGATAATCATTCCTCCTTAAATCTAGAGAGAATCTTCATTCTTCTGAAATCATCTTTCCATTCTTATATTTGATTCCACTAATTTTCACCCGTTTTATTGTTTCCTCTCATTTTTCTTACGTCTTTCAAAATCATTTTCATATTTCCTTCCGTTATTATACTTAGCTTTTTGCCTTCTTCATTTCTAAGTTTCTTCTTCTTTACTTCAACCAATCTTTTTATTTTAAACTTCCATTATTTGCACTCTCTTTTCATTGAGTTATTTTTATTTAAATAAGTAAATAAAGGTTTATTGATAACAACATAGTACGTACATACTCGTATATGCATATATCCTGAAATTTTTCAGGATAATGAAAAAGAAAATACATTTGAGAGAGAAGCTATCAAAAGGTCTGGGCTCATTTCATAACATCCCCCCAGTTGAGATATACCCCCACCAATGGAGTGCAGGCCCGGCCGCGAGTTTTTTATACGAAAAATACTCTCTTTGCTCTATTTTTCTCTTTTAAGTAGTTCTTAATTTCGTTTTCTTACCATGCAACCACATTTACTACATTCAACTTTCGCAGTACCACATATATATTTTGCTGTGACCACAAATTTATTTTTCTTACTCATCCATCATCTTCAATATCTAATTCTTCTTTTATTATTCTCATTTTTCTTTCCACACTCATTCTAATTTCTTCTGTCTTCGAGTCATTTTGCGGTTTTTATTCATGAGAGACAATAAACTGTCTAAACACGCTAACGAAGAGGAGCAAATTAATTATCAGTGCTCTTATATTGAAAGGCATATACCATAATTGTGTAGGATGAGCCAACATTCCTGAAGTAATTTTTCACTTTTGTCGTTCATTAATAAGGTGTATATACTTATCTATTTTTAATCAGCGTGCGAAAAATTGTGGAAATTTACTAAAGCAACTGCTTCTGAAGTAAATTGACACAATTTAACTTTTAGTCCACTCTGTACAATGCACTTTATTTCATCCTATTGGGGTTAATCTGTATAAAATTTAAAATAAAATAAGATAAAAATAAAATAAATAATCCACTATACTTGAATTACCAGACATACCAACAACTGTCTATATTTTTTAATTTGCTAACAAAATAATTTTTGTTGAATAAAGCAACTTAATATTACTTGTGTTTGTATTGAGACATATCAATTTATTGAGACAAGGAACAAGGATTTATTTATTGAAGATAATTGAATCTGAAATCCAAAACAATCGACAATATTTCCATCCTCTCCGATTTAATGAAAACAGTTGTCACTGGATCAGAATTGATAAACAAGCCTCGGAAAATATAAATACACTCGAATTACAATATATTTATTAAAAGTTTGACTTTATAGTATACAAATATAAATTAAAAGGTTTTTTTCTATTGTATTACACTTTCGTTGTATACAGTATAACCTGACGGGCTAAATAGTGTAGAAAAATCTCTTCCGACCAACCAAAAAACATGCTACAGACGCCTTAATTGAAAACCAGGCAGGATTTTATTTTAAGTCGAGATTCCAAAATAATTCGAAACATCAACCCTCGGATTAGAAAACATATATTATACCAACTAGGGCACGGATGCTAGGGGTTTACAATGTTTTTGCACACTAACCGATTTCATTAAACTCGACGCATCTTCAGAATGCTGATAATTCTGAAGATGCTTCATCAGCGAAATCAATAAACTGCCAAAAAATAGTTCTTAGATTAAACAGAGTTTTATTGATGTTTATTATAAACTATACGAATTCACTTGGGCAATGTACGGTTTCTGAGTTTTTCAAAATATTTCTGAACTGTTATAAAAGGGTACTTCAGTATAAACAAATTAAAAATTTACGTACACATATGAATTCTCAAAAATGAAAAAAAAAACAAATGTACAAAACTATTTTCATCCGAAAGACAGCATTAAACACAACAATATCGCCCCAAAACATCAACTGACAGCTGAATGTCAAAATTATAAAATCTTCACTTCTACACACGATTCGATGACACACCGAAGTGCGACGATCGGAGCACACCAACATGTTTTTTTTTAATGAAAGAATAAATATAACCAAAGTCATTAGTATCCTTATACTCCCGAATATAAAGCCGAAAAAAGTATGTGTCATGCTCCATGCTATGCAACTCTCCTCGAATGATACAGACATTTATCCGCCTAGTATTCGGGGGTACAAGGATACTTTTGACTTCGGTCATATCCATTATTTAAAAAAAGGTAAAAAAAGAGAGAAAATATACCTTTATGCACTGGTCGTCTCTCTTCGGCGTGCCATCGGATCCAGTACAGCGGTATGGCCTGTGCGTTTGCTGGTATGCAACGGCTCACTTAAAACTAACTCTACGGTAAGCTTCGCTTTCCAACTGAACTGACGATAGGATATCGAGGGGATCCTTAATTACGAGACAGAGCAACGGCGACATTGCACCCTAAAGGTAGAATTCTGGACGGTGTCTGAGAATTCTGGACGGTGTCTGAGTGTCTGAGACAATAAGACTACTATGATAAATGAAGTAAAAATCACCCTATAACATAAATTGATGGCAATAAAGGTCTAAATTGAAACAAGTTCGATAGTAAAAATTGAACAAGGGAAGCAGAATACTACGTAATCAAGTCTTCTATTAAACTAGTGATTTTTTGTAAAAACGTTATTTATATTTTTGAACAAGATATTATAGTTCGGAAATTCTAGGATGAGTCCTGTGACAGCTCACAAATTTGCCCCAATACAACCTTATGTAATCTATTTACCTAAATAACTTGCTATTTATTAGAATTGAGGCTTATATTAAAGTTGATAAAATAATTAAAATTACTGAACATCGTTACAAGATTGTATTGGGGCAAATTTGTGAGCTGTCACAGGACTCATTCTAGAATTTCCGAACTATAGAATTTTTTTCTAACAAAATTGTATTTACCTGTTATCGTAAACCAAAATATATTTTTATTTTAGTTGCTGAGACAGAAAAGTAAAGAATATATATTATACGAGTATTATTTATAGTTAAGGCATTAACATTGTGGAGATTTAAAGACATTGTAATTTGTTTTATCAAACACTGTTTTTTCAACTTTATGTAACGGTGAAGGTTTTCCCCTCATCATTAGGGGAGCACAAACAAGTCTTGTTTCTCCCCTCATCATTAGGGGAGCACAAACAAACTGATGTGAAAACCCTGAAACCAGTAGAGTTATACCATTACATAAAGTGGAATATATAGTATTTAATAAAACAAATAATATATTTTCATATTTTTTATATTTAGATACTTAGTTATTCCATTTTTAGACCGTCTCGTATTTATTATGTGAAACGCAAAAGTGCCTATAAAAAATTAAAATAATTTTCACTTTATTACTCGTAAGTTGTGTCTTTAAGACTCGTTTAAATCAACACTGAACAATACCTAAGTTTTAGCCAAAAATCAACAGTTTGAGCCTTAAATCCAACTAAAAGGTTTCCTTTAAGGAAATCCATGTTTAGTTATAGTACAGCTCAAACCACGTTTCCTAATGATAGGCAAATAAAATCTTAGTTTCTACTAAAAATAAACATGAGTGCGTACAACCTTAGTAACCTCAAAGCCTTAAAGGAGAACAAAGTAGACAAATAAAGATCAAAAATAAACACAGGGGCAAATTAGTCCCCATAATGGAGCTCACGTTTGGTAAAGATACCCTTATTTTCATTGTTGACTTCTGCTTGCCATTATCTTTGTACCGCAGCTTTTATAATACATTAAAGGGAGGGAATATTTAACACTTTGTTCTATTTTTTTAGCGTAGAAGTGAAAAAAAGGAAACGATGTATGTCTAATTTTTTTTAAAGTGATGCGATGACGTAAATGGCATAGACTGAGATTAAATGAGGAAATTTTCAGACTTACAAAACAGTCAATGATCACAAGTGATAAAATATTACATTGGTTAGATAGGGCATGTTCTCCGAGATCCTGAAGGCAGGACATTCAAAATATGATTTAAGATAAATCATTATGGGAAAAGTCACTCAGGATGCTAGAAGACTCAACGTAGAAGATTGGAGAGATAAAGCATGTGATTGAACATTCTAAGAAGAGTTATTCGATAGGTGATGGCTCTCTGAGAGCTACAATACCATTGGAACGAAACATTTAAGCCAATGGACCGAGTTTAAATTGATTGAATATTCAAGAGCTACTTGGCGTAAATCTTTTATTTCTCCTCATTAAAAGGTTGCAGATGACCACTAAGGTCTAAAATCTTCCAGTCCGAGCAATTAAGAGCCTGTATGGACAGATACCAGTCATGCTCACCACATGTTCAGGCTATGTTACAGCTAAAATTTGATATCTTTTCTTTCAGTAGCATTTCAACTTGAACCGATAGAAGACGTGCTGTTTCGTTATATTCTGTAACTCTCTGCTACGGAAAAAGAAAAAAATAATAATTTTATCAAATGTCAGAGGGATGAAATTATGGTTTTGTATCATGTTGCTCTGTCGAAAAGGGACTGGATGGAGTAACGCAGTGACGCAGATCATCAAGGCTGGAAAATAAAAAGGTGTCACAAGTCTGAGAATATTATGATAACCTTTTTTGGGATCATTAGGGAATTAGTGCTAGAGAAACACTATGATTACTGGGGAGTCTTATGCGTCAAATTAATGATGTCATAAAAATAAAAAGCAGTGGAAAGCTATCACATGGCGTGGTATTATTACACGACCATGTATTTCTGTTGTTGCAAAGGGTTCCATTCAACACCGTGGTTCCCAAGACTCAAATAACCCACCATATGATCCCAACTTGGACTCTAGTGATAATTTTTTATTTTCAAAACTGAAATTGGATTTGCATGTTTTTTTTAAAACGGATAAAGAAGTGATCTCCGCAATATTACACCATTTTAAGAACAAAATTGAAGTTTTTTTAGTGGTATTGAAAAATAAATTCTTCGATCCAAAAACATATTGATCTACAGTCATATTGCATTTTTTTTGCTTTAATCTATCACCTTTTTTATACACGAGTACTTGTGCTGGAAAATTTTGAACCGTTCTATATATTTAGGTAGTATGTTACATGTGAGAGCCAGATGAACGTTTGACGCAGCAGTTTTTAT
This sequence comes from Odontocerum albicorne, assembly GCA_949825065.1. Classification (NCBI taxonomy): domain Eukaryota; kingdom Metazoa; phylum Arthropoda; class Insecta; order Trichoptera; family Odontoceridae; genus Odontocerum; species Odontocerum albicorne. The sequence goes on along the minus strand of OX463846.1, from coordinate 10,696,671 downwards.
TAGCAATTCCGAAAACGATGAATGATTGGAACAAATAATGGTTGCATTGTTTGTTCCAATCATGCCGATTACATGTCATATTGTTTGTCTTCGTTAATCTATGTTCAGATAAGTAAACTTTTATATTCTTTGATAAATAAAATTGGACTCATAAATAAATACGCTCTCAACTTCATTTAAGTATTTGAGAATACGAGTATGTTTGGCAATAAACTTCTGGGATTTGTAATAGGAGTCTCTTATACATTTAGTGGTGGCGTTGTGATGCTATCATATGAGAACTCTTTACGATTTACTGGTTTACAATATATTGGAATGTGGCTCAATCCTATGAAATCCGAGAAGAATCCAGGTATCCTAGATAGTTCAGCGAGTGTAAATGAAAACACCTTTATTCCAGATTTTTTTTATTCGTAGTTCTATCCCATTCTTTTTTATGGACATGCTTAAATATTTATTACTCCTTAAATGTAAAAAGAGATTTACACACTTGTTTGTGCATATACAAATTACTAACAAGAAAAAACAATTGACCCATTATTGATAAACAAGCCATTGTTCAACAATTTGTATCCCGATTCCTTGTTAGAACGTGAAAAACTAGATTTGCGTTGAGTCTCGGTCCAGTGTTTTCACGTGATACCTCTTCTAAAAAAAGGATATATAACATTGTTCTCTGTTTTGGATATACAGGAGACGGTATCTATTTTAATTGGTTTTTTGTGGGCCTATGACAATCTTTGAAGGATGAGTTAAGTGCTCACTTTATGCCTAGGGAACATTCCTTATTATACCATAGATTCATCTCTATACATCCTTTAAATATTTGTATTCTTAGTGCAGACAAGATGTTTTTTAGCATTTATGCCATCTGTTGACGAACAATGGTAAGATTTTTTTGACAGATATTGAGAAAACCTCTTTATTCTGTCTATACCTCATCATTGTTTGTTATACAAGCCGGATATTTTTAGGCTTTTGACAAAGCCCATTACACTTCTGTAGAGGGTTATATGTGATTTTTTGTATGGTTTTAGCGAAGGGTTTTATATGAATATTTTAGGTTTTAGGAAAATGTGGATAGAATTATCGGACTAAACTAAATAACTAAAGTATTTAGAACAACTACGCACAGTCTCATTATAATATTGAATGAATTGCACGGCCGCGCGGTAACGCGTTGGACTTGGACGGAAGGTCGTCAGTTCAAACCCCGCACTGTGCTACAACCCTTGAACGACACAGGCACTTTTTCAGTCAAGTGTTCGAAGGCATAATTATATGTATGACTTTGGTCATATCTATTCTTAAAAAAAAACTCAACATTTACTTAGATACAGCAATTTTACTAAACCCTTCACAAAAATCAAAATTTCTCGAAAACATGCCGAGCGCTGGGAAAGGTTGTCATGATTTTGATTGGGTCTTAGTGTTAATGCAACTGAAAATTACTTACGTCATCGTAAATTAAGATTATTTTCCATGCCGTATTCATGAACTGAGCTAGTTAAAGTGGCACACAGAATGTGAACTGATTTTACGATGCCAATATATTCCAAATCTAGGTGGACACATTGAGGATTGAGCCCATTCACAGGGAACCATCATTTATCTTGGTTTCTATTGTTATTATTTTTAGACTGTTATCTGAAAATAAATCTTTTATCAAGCATTTATGATTGCGTGATATTTGTATCAAATGTAACATAAAATAAATTTGTATCATGTCAGTTCAATAAATTCATAACAATTATCATAAAATTTATTACATTCCAACTTGAGGGTTACTCTACATATGTGGAGGCCCGCTAAATGACGTGTATATAATATCCGGTGAGTTAACAGGAAATTGCCGTTCTCCGAGGGTTTTGGCGAAGTCATGTAAGGGGTAGTAGATGTTATCCCTAATATGACTCGCTTGTACCTCCAAATACTGATACACGGCACCGGGGGATAAGATACAAGCTACGTAGATACTGCTATCGGTGGCACTTTATCAATATATATTAAGGTACTCTCATTTACCTTAACTGTGAGAGTTAACCAACATTTCTACCAGGAGTTAAGTAAAATAGTTTATTACAAATAAACTCAAAAATACAAATTATACTCATATATGCAAAAAAAGTCGACAGCCGTAATATAATCATTGATATTGATGTTAAGATAACAAGGCGCCTAGGTTTGATATTGATGTTAAGATAACAAGGCGCCTAGGTTTGATATTGATGTTAAGATAACAAGGCGCCTAGGTTTGATATTGATGTTAAGATAACAAGGCGCCTAGGTTTGATATTGATGTTAAGATAACAAGGCGCCTAGGTTTGATATTGATGTTAAGATAACAAGGCGCCTAGGTTTGATATTGATGTTAAGATAACAAGGCGCCTAGGTTCGATTTCAGGAGAATTTATTTCCAGATTGATTTGTCTCAAGGACCATATTATTAATAATAATAATAACAGTAATAAAATAACAATTTTAAAAGCAAACCCTCCCCAAGGCTATTCCAGTTCGGGATTCGAAACTGAGTTGGAGCGCTCATGCGGAGAGTTTATTGGTCATTAAATGAAGACGAAATTGTCTTCCACCTTTCTCCGAAGGAACAACTCTCAGACACAGATTCGAGAGATACAACGGAGATACCTCATTAAAAAACCTGTACATAAAGAGATACACTTTGAAATTAATCAGTTCACGACACTTGAGCCAATGTTAGCTTTTTAGAAACGGATTACATGAAAGTTTAGGGTTTTCTGTAGTTTATGAGTTACTTATCATAAATTGTTATAACGCTGTTAGGAGGAAACTTGTGGATTATCTAGGAAGTTTGATCTTTTCATAAATTGTTATAACGCTGTTAGGATGAAACTTGTGGATTATCTAGGAAGTTTGATCTTTTCATAAATTGTTATAACGCTGTTAGGATGAAACTTGTGGATTATCTAGGAAGTTTGATCTTATCGTAAATTGTTATAACGCTGTTAGGATGAAACTTGTGGATTATCTAGGAAGTTTGATCTTTTCATAAATTGTTATAACGCTGTTAGGATGAAACTTGTGGATTATCTAGGAAGTTTGATCTTTTCATAAATTGTTATAACGCTGTTAGGATGAAACTTGTGGATTATCTAGGAAGTTTGATCTTTTCATAAATTGTTATAACGCTGTTAGGATGAAACTTGTGGATTATCTAGGAAGTTTGATCTTTTCATAAATTGTTATAACGCTGTTAGGATGAAACTTGTGGATTATCTAGGAAGTTTGATCTTTTCATAAATTGTTATAACGCTGTTAGGATGAAACTTGTGGATTATCTAGGAAGTTTGATCTTATCGTAAATTGTTATAACGCTGTTAGGATGAAACTTGTGGATTATCTAGGAAGTTTGATCTTTTCATAAATTGTTATAACGCTGTTAGGATGAAACTTGTGGATTATCTAGGAAGTTTGATCTTTTCATAAATTGTTATAACGCTGTTAGGATGAAACTTGTGGATTATCTAGGAAGTTTGATCTTATCGTAAATTGTTATAACGCTGTTAGGATGAAACTTGTGAATTATCTAGGAAGTTTGATCTTATCGTAAATTGTTATAACGCTGTTAGGATGAAACTTGTGAATTATCTAGGAAGTTTGATCTTATCATAAATTGTTATAACGCTGTAAGGGTGAAACTTGTGGATTATCTAGGAAGTTTGATCTTATCATAAATTGTTATAACGCTGTTAGGATGAAACTTGTGGATTATCTAGGAAGTTTGGTCTTAACATCGGATTGATCTGTAAAAACTACTTACTGAAATGTTATAGTTTCAATATAATAAGCAATTACACGTACAGGCGTTTTTCATCCATTAGTGGTGAAAATTATTGTCGATCACCGAAATCGCCCATTATCAGTGTCATGCCAAAAAATTTCAACTCGCATTTTACATGTTTTGATATCAACAGTAATATTATATTTTATAAGGACACTCTGCGAGAGTTGCTGCCTTTGTGCGGGACACTTGAAGACTGGGTGCAGGTGGCTTAAAATCGTGGAAAGTGAAGAGAATATCTCTTCACTATCCACGATTATGTTGTTAAGCTGATGGTGCCTCAACAGCTGGGTGTATAAGAAATAGTCAGCGTACTGCGAACATGCCTCAAGCTAACAAACACTCTGAGATGGTTTGGGCATGTAGAATGAATGAACAAAAAAGGCCAACAAAATAAATATATGTAAATGTGAATGAAAGGTATGGTTGAAGAAGATAAAAGAAAGCATTGTTGGATTAAATGATATTTTGAAAGAAGGAAGCGTAGAACGTTAGAAAAATTGTATGAGAAGTTATAATCTAGATGTAAAAATGCGAAGGATGTGTGTCGAGATAAGGTAGTCTGGCGCTCTGTCCTCTCTGTCTACTCTGACGATGGAGAAATGGCGTAATGGTATATATGTATGTATGTTAAAAAGGGTTCTAATCTAGTTTTATATTTCTGGTTGGCTGGAAGAGATCGTTACATGGTAATAAACTTGCTAGGTTATCCTGTATACAACGGAAGTGTAATTTAATTTATTCTCTATGAATAACATCATATAAAATTGAATTCCAGCATTGAATTAATAAAACATGTTTTTCTCGTACCATCACAAGGATGAGTACATGTATGTTATGTTCCGTACAAGTGACATGGTCTCCAGCGATTAGACGCCACTTTCAATAAACACGATTCTGTCCATCCCCTGATGCTGAATGTCACGGAATTGCTGAGAATTAGGACTGACATCTTATGTTTGTTGTTTCTGTTAACTCGGTACTAGTTTGGGGCAGATTAAAAACAATCTAATCATAATATTTTATGCTGAATCAGACGTTAATAATTTAATTGTTGCTCTAGAAACGAAATTCCTTTGTAAAAATCAGATTTGAAGGGTATGATTGCAACGTAATATATATTTCAGCTCTCATTGAAATCCATCAAATTCAAATCATCAAATTAAGATGAACAAAGATTCATACCTTATTTAACACTGTCATGCAAATATATCTGGCGGATTTATCGCCTTCAAGCATTTTTTTTCAACCACCTAATGTTTCATACATATTATTGGTATTCATAACCGAGTCTTTAACTTAGGATATGATAACAATATTTGAAAAAACAGAGCAGGCAAAGAGGACAGAACTTCAGACTTTCGTATCTCGACACGAATCCTTCACCTCTTCTACATCCATACACCTTCTCATACAACTCTTACGATTTTTCTAACTTTATACATTCCCTTCTATTAAAATAGCATTCAAACATACTTTCCTTTTATTCTTATCCCACGCTTCTACTCCCCTTTGACTATACATTTGTTTAGAGGGTCTTTCTTAATTCAATCGTTCTACATGCATAAAACGTTTTAGAGTGCTCTTCTACATTCTTCTCAACACATCAACAAGAAGTTCATATTTATTCCTGGTTACTTCTTTCTGTATCCCGTCATACATTCTTACACCATTTATTCATTTAAAAATAGACGAGTATTATAGAAAAACTAATATAAATAAAAATAAAGATAAATTACGAGTAAAATAGGGATCAGGGTGTGAATTATACGCGAGTTCAAGACGAGAAAATAGCGATCAGGGTGTGAATTATACGCGAGTTAAGGACGAGAAAATATGGATCAGGGTGTGAATTATACGCGAGTTCAAGACGAGAAAATAGGGATCAGGGTGTGAATTATACGCGAGTTAAGGACGAGATATATTTTGAGATAAATAATGCCTCTTTAGTTTATTCTTAAATATTAATGAGAATGATGTACATCTGATCAAGCTAGTTAGATTATTCCAAAGTCGAATCGAGTGAACCGCAACATATGATAAATATATTGATGTGGGATGTGTTGGGGTACAAAATATTCTGCCATCACATAATCCGAAGAACAGTCTATGTTCAAAATCAAAATAGAATTTTTCACAGAAATACTGAGGACAATATGCAAGTCAACACCCCAAAGAGGTTTGATTGTGGAGATTTCTTCGTTGTATTGTTTTATGTTTGAAGCCACTAGAGTCTGATTCGGTATTTGGATGTATGATCACATTTTTTTAGATTAAAAATAAATGGAACAAACATTTTGAAGTCTTTTAAGTCTATTTAATAACTTTTCACTAGCATCGAGATAACTAACATCCCAATAGTCAATTAAAGGCAAAATGCACGGCATGTTGACAGAATGGAGACTTGCGAAGATTTTGCGACTTATCTTGGAAATGTAATTGCGCCAACTCAAAATTGGTAATGAGAGAAAAAATATATCATCAATATAAAAAGGCCAAAGCCCGTACGACGGTTGTCGCCAAAGAAAGAATACGAGAATTGAATTTTGAATACAAGAGAGCGAGAGAGGAATACTTGGATTCTCTCCGAAAGTAATTCGAAATTTGAATCTCGGTGGGTCCGTGATACTGAACGAATTTTAAATGCCTAGCTAACAATTTTTGAAGCGGTGTAAAAGGGGACGATGTATAAATGATACAATACATATAAACACATTTTACATTTATGAATATATATTTTCATAAATGTAGAATTTGTTTTACTTCCGTGAATATTTCACGAGTTGCAACTAGTAAGTTCTATTCAGCCCACACGCCTTCTCTCATACAAACACATATACTGGAGGCCTGTAATATGTTTCATGTTTAAATATGTGTTATAGAAAATTTCAGTTAGTTACTCTCGTATGTGTCAACGACTGTCTCTTTCTTTAATTAAGAGTTATAAACACACCATTACGCCATCTCCCTTACGAGGTAGGCAGAGATGACAGAGCGTCAGATTTTCCTATTTCGACACATCCTTTGTATCTTCTACATCGTATGCTTTCTCATAAAATTCTTACGGTTTCTTGACTTTTTAAGTTTCTTTCTATCATAATATTATTCACTTGACCAACCATATTTTCGTTGTTCCTTCTCTCTCACGCCTTTAACTTATATTCGCTCTATATATTTGTTGTGTAAGTCTTTCTTTATTCATTCTGTCTACATGCCCAAACCATCAAACCACCTAAGGGTGTTCTGGTTCATCTTATTGAACCCATCAGCCTTTACCGTGTCTCTTATCTTTAATTGTTTATTAAAAATTTTAACTGTGTCAGAAGACTTTGGCTTGAATGATACAGTTAAAAGTTAACGACACTAATATTAAATACCAAATCTTAAGTTTTCCTATTGAAATAATATTATTTTAAAGTTGAATTTTGTACCAATTTGTTATGGGTTCTTAAATAAGGGAGTCACGTAGTTCCACTATCTCACTTGAAAAACTAGAGATTATGAGATTCGACTCTGAATATAAAAAACAAAATTTTAAGGTTACATAAATAAGGCTGTATTTCGAATTCCGATATTTAGGTCTGAAATTTATGTATGTAAGATAAAGTAATCCTACACGATAGGCTTTATCAATATCAACGATATATTAACCTTAGTACATGCACATATACCATCCCGTAGTTTTCCTTTGTTGGGGTAAGCAGAGAGCACAGACTGACCAGACTTTCTTATCTCAACACACATAATTCACTTCTTCCACTTCTATACGCGTTCTCATTCGACCCCTTCGATTTCTCGGACTTCTTACATTTCCTTCTTTCCAAATACTATTCACTTGATCTTTTAATAGTTTTCATACTATTCTTCTATCACGTTTTCCTCTCACATTTACGTTGTATATTAGTTTTGTAAGCCTTTATTAATTCATTCGTTCCATGTTTCAGCTGTATACTGTCATGCATTGTCACCTAAGAATTGTTAAAGAATTAAAAAAAAATAATAAGTTACGTGTATCGATTTCAAAACTTTGATGAAAATATATCTACTATATAAAAAAATATATAACAATAAGATTGATTAAAAAAATATTTTACTATAAGATTGATTAAATATATTTTAATACATTACAAAAAGATTGATTAAAAAATATATTACAATAAGATTGATTAAATATATTACAATATAAATAATATATAAAAAAATATATTTCAATAAGATTGATCAAAAAACGAAGTGATTTAATTTAAGGTTAATAAAATAAGTTAAGTAAGGATTTAATTTAACCTAAAAACTTGACCCAAATTTACAAACTCCCAAAGATATCAAACTCTTGGCAGATATTTTGTCATCCTGTCCCAAAACCTTTTTATAAAGTAAGGAAAAGTTTAAGTCGAACTTAATATTTGAAGTAGTAGGTTGCGACGGAGTTTCAATGAATCTGTCATGAGATTTTGATGTACTAAAATGACGGCCTTTCTATCTTGATAAGGTAACCCTGAACCCTGTACCGGGTTGCCGGGGAACTAATTGATACAGCGATTAAATATAAATTCAGCGGAAGTTCGATAAGGGCTCCTCAGTGATTAATGATCATAATGCTCAAATAGTTTGAGAAGGCTTTCAAAATTGACAATTTATGACTTTAATTCCAATTTTAACGAAATAGTTGAACTTAATTTGCATTTAAAAAAAGTAATGATTTTTTCATTTGAAGTAGTTTGTAAGGCTAAAAACAGTTGAAATATGACGACGTTCATAATTGAGAGATTTATTTAATTTATTTTCATACTTAAGCGACAAAAAAATAATTTCTTAATAATGTTCACGGAAATTTTATCATCTGTCAGGGATTTTCGATTTAACTTCTTTTTAGTATATTTCTGGTTTGTTGGAAGCAATTCCAAATGCCGATATCACCGCTATATTGTATAGACTATATGAAGTACAATACGACATCACCGCTATATTTTATAGACTATATGAAGTACAATACGATATCACCGCTATAATGTATAGACTATATGAAGTACAATACGATATCACCGCTATATTGTATAGACTATATGAAGTATAATACGATATCACCGCTATATTGTATAGACTATATGAAGTACAATACGATATCACCGCTATATTTTATAGACTATATGAAGTACAATACGATATCACCGCTATAATGTATAGACTATATGAAGTACAATACGATATCACCGCTATATTGTATAGACTATATGAAGTATAATACGATATCACCGCTATATTGTATAGACTATATGAAGTACAATACGATATCACCGCTATATTTTATAGACTATATGAAGTACAATACGATATCACCGCTATAATGTATAGACTATATGAAGTACAATACGATATCACCGCTATATTGTATAGACTATATGAAGTATAATACGATATCACCGCTATATTGTATAGACTATATGAAGTACAATACGATATCACCGCTATATTTTATAGACTATATGAAGTACAATACGATATCACCGCTATATTTTATAGACTATATGAAGTACAATACGATATCACCGCTATAATGTATAGACTATATGAAGTACAATACGATATCACCGCTATATTGTATAGACTATATGAAGTATAATACGATATCACCGCTATATTGTATAGACTATATGAAGTACAATACGATATCACCGCTATATTTTATAGACTATATGAAGTACAATACGATATCACCGCTATAATGTATAGACTATATGAAGTACAATACGATATCACCGCTATATTGTATAGACTATATGAAGTATAATACGATATCACCGCTATATTGTATAGACTATATGAAGTACAATACGATATCACCGCTATAATGTATAGACTATATGAAGTACAATACGATATCACCGCTATATTGTATAGACTATATGAAGTACAATACGATATAATTCATCATACTCTTAATGTACATTACAATAGAATGCAGTATAATTAATTAGAGTATTAATAAACTAGTATATTACAATCAGTACAGTAGACAGTAAAGTGCTGTAGAGTATATTTGAGTGCAGTACAGTAAATTATACCAAGTATAATACAATACATTACACCACAAAACAATATAATGCAATGCAATACAATGCAGTATAGTTCAGTTCAGATCAATATAATATAATAAAACACAACACAATATAATGAGTCTTTCAAATTGAGCGTTTTTTTCAATTCTTAGATAAAACACAGATAGCGTCATGAACTTGCCTGGGTCTTGTGACATTTGAGAAGTGTAATGTATGACGTTTATAAAAATGGAGTTATATACAATACAACAAAGCGTTTAAATTGTTGTTGCAAGCAACATTTTATAAGATAGTTTTGCGCACACAAAATGCTTTTTACATCAGTTGCAGTTTCAGGCATCCCTTTTTTTCTAATTTACACACTCCGGATTCACATAATTTTACACATGACGACATGCATTTACTATGGTATTTCGCAATATTGGAAAAAATATTCTTTGTAAAGGGTCTTTCAAATTGAGTGGGTTTTTTAATTCTTGGATAAAACACAGTTGGCGTCGTGGGCTTGCCCGGGCCTTGTGACATTTGAAAAGTGTACTGTATCATATGACATGTATAAAAATGGAATCATATACAATACAACAACGCGTTCAAATTGTTGAATTATTTTATGAATTGTAATCTCCGGAAGCGGTGATGTTAATTGGTCACTAAGATCATGTGATCTGACACCGTTGGACTATTTTCTCTGGGGTTACGTGAAAATCCAGGTCTATAACAATGCCCCAATCAATTCCTGAGCTGAAACACGAAATTATTCGCGTTATTGGTGAGTTAGAACCGCAATTACGCCAAAATGTCATCGAAAATTTTGACAAAAGAGTGAACATCTGTGGAGCTGCGAGAGGTGGACATTTGGCGTATATTGTTTTTTGTGTTTAAATTTCATACATTATACTTGACCAATCGAAAGATTTTTGAAATCAAAGCAAATTGTGTGTTTTATTCAAGAATTAAAAAAACCGCTCAATTTGAAAGACCCCATAATACGATACGATATAGCAAAACAAAATACAATACAATAGAGTATACTCGTACATAGTACAGTACAGTAACGCAACGCATACCATACCAAATAAATTGATATAATATAATAGAGAAAAGTTTCACATAATACAATGCAGTACAGCAAAATAAAGTACAACCAGATGAATAAACCAGTTTCCATGATTTGTTGATGACAGTATTTAGGAATGTGGCAGAGTAATATGAGGTTGATACATTATATTCAGCAGGGGATGTAAATGGGTTAACGTGAAAGATAAATTAATGTATCTAATATAGTTTTATGATATATTAAACTTAATAACATAAACTTTATGGTGTATCAAGTATTTGAAGGGATAGTTTTATTGGTGTTTACCAAGTATTAGTTTGAATTTTAGTATAGAATAAAATTATAGCCCATCAAAGCTTCTATCAAAAAATATTCCATTAACTGCCTTATGATAATTTGTTCAACTTCAATAACGAGATTATGAACAGTATTAAATTCATTCCTAGAACTTATAATTGTAAAAATCTTGTACTTGATGTGACGTATAGATTAAGGTCGTAAAATAGTTCAATTTGAACCAAAAAAATTAACGCATCATTACGAAGTACATTTAGACAAGTATAATGAAAAAACGAAGATATTTTATATGTAACACTACATGACCCAGCCACGTTTGCACAACTACGTATGGTGAAGTTTTAAGTAATTCGAAACACTTATTCTGGTTTTATTATTAAGTTAAACCTTGGATATAGTACTCACTTAAACTTTTATTCTATTACAATGAATCTTTTTGTAGGCTCGATTTGAGTATCTTAAAAAACATTTTACGATTTTAAAAAAGGGATATCAAGTGCCGGGCCTTCCATTTTGTCTTATCAAATTTTTAAACTTCTGCTATCTCCGGATACCTAAATAATATGAAATAACAAATCTACGAAAAGTGACATTAAGATCAAAGTTTACAAGGCGCGCGAGACTATTCATGGAATCACAGTATGGTCCATAATTTGGCTATTTTTTTGTCCACGTAGGTATATATTAAAATACTTGCCTCATAATTATCGCTGAGGAATATCTAATCATTACATTATTATTGCTGAAGAATATCTAATCACCATATTTGAGATATTAGAAATATTTAACTGCATTACTGCTACGGTGTCCATATACTTTAAATACACGGTTTGGAATAATGAATACCCATGAATAGACAGTAAGCCGCAAATCTAAAAAGTATGTGTGAGGTCAATCATAACAAATATTTTATATTATTATATTATTGAAAGTTCTCTTTAACAAATATTTTATATTATTATTGAAAGTTCAGCTATAGAAATTAAAGGTCACGTAAATAAATGAATTGCTGTCTACTGATGCCTAAAATATGTGCTCTGGAATAGCAGGTGCATGGAGTGTGGCAAGTGGGGCTAGAGTTTACAAAGCATGTTTATGAAATAGAGTTTAGAATAGATACAACAAAAAAAAACAAAATGAAAACCTTCAGAGCCATTGCAGACAAAAATGTTAGAAATAGAGTATGATGTTATCGGATAAGAGAAATAAATGAACTAAAAGATGTTGTGAGATGGGGTAGAAACTGAAGAAGACATTAATGATGCCATGTGGAAAAGACGAATAACACAAAAGTTTCCTACGTGGTAATACATGAAATACCATCTGCTAGCGATCGTCTTCCAGGAAGACCTTAAAAAGATGGAAAAATAGCTAAGTATCAACATCTCAAGAGGGACCAGTAATGATAATAACAGATCACAGGTAATACTTAAAATAAGTTTTTATTATCAAAATTGAAAAAAAAAACACCGATTAAATAATTTTCAGTTCCGATTGAAATTAATTTTCACCATTGAAAGCAACATAAGCCTGAACAAACAATATTAACATACAACGAGAATAACATGCCCAGCATTTATTGTATTTATCTTATAGCTCATTAAAGGCTATTTGAATCCATTCAATGAAGCTTGAACAGCAATTTTGTGTAATTTCCACTCAAATGTCCCATTGCAATGATCGAAGTAATGCTTATTGTCGGGCATTTGCGGCTATAATAGGAATGCATTTGCCAATAAACCCAATTGAGTATGGCATTAGAGGATGGGCCTCGGATATTGGTTGCGAATATGTTTTTTGTTTGCTCATTACATGAGCTTAGTGGTAAACAAGCTTGTTTAGAATTCAGGTTTCAGTTCCAAGTGAGTCCACGAATGGTTTTATTATATAGGTATGTTTTGAGACTTTCGTCGTTATTCGTATCAGTTGTATGTATAAGGTATGATGCTGACATTTCGAAAACGTTGCAGTTTTCATCTTCAGGGTTTGTTTGTAGTTAGCAAAGTTGATCATTAGCCGAACCACGCGGTAAAATATTCCAAAATACCTTATACAGCTGGTTTTACGAGTATTATATTTTCAACCAAATGAAAATTTTAATTCGAATTATTTTTTAATTACCAATTTCCTTTGATTTATTCTATAACTGACGACCTTAGAGACTTAGTTGACAAGACGCTTGTCTTGAAGCCAGAAGGTTGCAAGTTTGATTCCCGTTGGTTCCCGGATTATTTAAAAAAAACCGGGTTCCAGTCTGGTTTTCATTGATGGATTGTTTAACTCCTTTTTGGTTATTTGAAAGAGGCAATAAACCTTCTAGGTTATATTGTATAAAATGAAAGTGAAATAAAATGTAATTGAAGCGATCTATAAATAGTAAATTACATTACAAAATAAATAATGTAAGTATTATACAAAGTTTTTTAAATTATGAAAAATTAAAAAAACGATTGAGGAATGAAAACAAAACAAATAAAACCGCATCAAGGTCCTGTAAATTATTTTATTTATATTTAAGACATTAATATTGTGGAGGTTTAAATATTCGTATATTGTAGTGGAATAAACAGTGATGATAAAAAAAAGTACAATGCCTGTAAATTTGCAAAGAAAAGTGTCAATGCCATTACTAAAATAATTTTTTTTTGTAATTAAGTTCTTTAATTTTAAATCTGACCTTAATTTAATTCCAGATCGCTGTTTCAATATTTTAAATTTCCAATTCAGTTTTTTTATGATCGCTTTTCAACTTTGGAAGTCTTTTTTGATATCACTCTTTTAAATACTAGTTTTGAACTCAGCTTTTTATATACAACTTCAATGTCGATTCTCAACCACAATCTCAATATCGATTGAACAATCAGTAGGGGCATTGTGTGAACTTCCATGTAACTTTGGATCGTTACAAGAGTGAAGGAAAGATGTTCTTCTTGCCCGGATAAATTGTATCAGTTTGGCTTTTTCAATGTGTTGGGTTCGTCTTATTATTGTGTTTTTTTCTATTGTATGTGAATGTCAATATTAATTAAATTTTTTTTATCAGCTAGGTCATTTGATTGATTGAATAAATACCATAACTGTGATAAAACAGACTTGTTTTCAATCCAGGACTCTTTGTCACGTCAGAAAAACAGTTATGCTACAGAACGTATCCATTTTTTTCGATCCACATTCCGACACTCGATATTTCAAAAAGTTGAATAAGTATGAGGCAGATATGGTCTAATAAGATCATATCTGCCGCATACTTATTCAACTTAACAATTTTAGGCCAAGCTGCCCGTAGGTTTCCCTCCAGGTCTCGGGGCCGTTGAATCAAATTCTTAACTCTCTAAAAATAACCGTAACAATATCCATAGATTATCTAGGAACTCGATCGGCCAGTTTCGAAAGACTTGATGTGCCTGGCTGTGAATCGACATACTCGTAGATGGAGCCGTTTTATACTACCCATGTGTTCCTAATGGAACGTATGGGCTGATAATAATACCAATTCTTATTGAAGCTTGTTTTTTGTGCATTTTTCTTATCTATGCTTTGAATCTGTTAATTTATTTTTTATTCTTGTTTTATATTTAATGATGCATTATCTTCCTCCTAGCTCCACCCCACTTCGTGGGGTCGGCTTCTCGAGTCCTCTCCCATTCCATGCGCTTTGATGTCCTCCTTACAGTTTGTACCTTTAATTACCTTTAATTTTTTACTAAATAGTACAGTGTCAAAATCTAATGGTACACAGCAGAATTTAAGTGTCATCTTTGATGTATGCGAGAAAAAAGTGGACGTGGAAAAAAATTAAATAACAGAATAAATACTGCAGAAATGTGTTCAGTGAGAAGAATACATGGTGACTATGTAAGACAGAATACGGAATAAAGTGATTTGGGATAAACGTGAACCTGTAGCTGATGTATTAAGTAAGACAAAGAAACGCACTTTGAGATGGTTTGGGCACGTGGAATGAATTGAATGAAGATGACTAATAAAACAAATATACAGTCCACATGTGATTGGGAGGCGTTGTAGAGGAAGATCAAGGACAGTATGGTTGGATAAAGTGAATGACATTTTATATTACATCGAGTAATTTTTTAATTGATTGACTGTCTTGTTTGGTTTTCTGTATCTTGACTGTCTTGTGTGGTTTTCTGTATCTTGACTGTATTGTGTGGTTTTCTGTATCTAGATTGTCTTGTGTGGTTTTCTGTATCTTGACTGTCTTGTGTGGTTTTCTGTACCAAAATTGGAAACCACAGATGTTTAAGGTAAATGTTATCGTCTCTGTTGATGTTGTTTGGGTGTTTATATTTTTAGATGGCCTTTATATTATTAAATCATGAATAATTAGTTAAATAGGCGATTCTTGTGCGCTTAACATAACATGTTTGGAAATATTTGTTGACATTGCCCTGATGATTAAGACCGCAATGCCTTCCAGATGACGGCCATCATCGAATACAACTCAACACGACAACAACCCTAAAAACATTTCAAACTATAATAAAACATTTGTGAAAATCTTCGATCAAATCTTGTTTAAGTATATCTAAAACTTTAATAATTCTATTTATATTTTAAGCATCGCCGATAATGTCAAAGTTATGGATACATCTTTATGAAGGCGAGTAATTTTTTTATTGGCATTTTGTGCGGAAACTAAGATTCTTTCCGATTGGGCAGGCAGACAAGAAACCAATTACCTGCGTGACTTCGTTCTACAAGTTGGAAAAAAATCTTTGGACAAAATTGGAAAACTTTTTGTGTCGCTAGATATTTTTCGCAGGTATTAAATATTAGTATTTTGGTACCTTAAGAAAACATTCTTCTAAGATTCTTATCGATTATCATTATTTAATATATTGCATTTAAATGTAAAATTTTAAAAGCGTTGCGTAGAACATATAAAAAAACCCATTGATGTTAAGACATTGGGAAATGAAGAAAACTTAAAGAAAGTGCTTGTATTATATTATTGTATAACAGTTTTCTATATTACACTACAACCTGTCGGGTTATTGCTATATGGCAAATCCTTTAAGCCCACCAAAACGATTTTAAAGAGGTCTTAAATAAAAATTAGACTTACATTCTTTTTAAAATAATCTTATTCCAACGACATTCAAATTCACAACACCGGAGCTGGAAGACAAGCGCCTTACCAACTAGGATGTAGAGGAGTACTTGAAAAGGAAAATTGAGATGCTTCGGCCACATAGAAATAATGAATGACGAAATGTTTAGAAAATAATCTATTTGAGTACTATATAAGATGTTTGGAAAGACATAAATCGTAGCATAACCAAAAAAAAGAAATTCTGAAAAAAGTGATAAGTGAACAGTTTTTGTAATAGGAGACTATGCATAACGAGATGTTGTTTGTGCGGGCATAAACGAAAGATGTGTGCCAGGATAAAAAAGGGTGGAGATTTCTTTTCTCTGCCCACCCCAATAGGGTGCATAATGGTGGTGATGATGGCGACGTAATTGAAGTTTTTTTAAGTCGTGAAATACTTGAATGAAATATTAAGCTATTAATCTTAATTGATTGATCATTTAGATGTTTTTTTCGTACGTATGTGATATATTATTCTTAGTGAAAATGGACTTTTTCCTACTTTAATTAAAATAACGTCATTCATAAAAAATAAAACATAAACTGTTTATAAATTGACTGGACTAGTTACTTTATTGTTTTAGGTGTAATAGTAAATTAGTATTTTTTATTAGTTCACTACTGATTGTTATGACCTCTGATTGAAGTACAATATATTTATCACTAGTAAAGAAAGAGAGTGGTTAGTGGCTAGAACGGAAATAGGTGTGCAAGCAAAGTCAAGTAGTTTGTATATGAATAGGAAACCTTTAAGTATCTTGGGTCACTCATCCATAGCGATGGAGGATGTGCAGCAGATAGAATTAGTGTGGATGGATGAAGTTTAGATCAATGACGGGAGTTCTATATGATCCGAAAATACCAGTAAAGTTAAAAGGAAAAGTATACCAAACGATTGTCAGACCCGCACTCCTCTATGGCTCAGAATGCTGGACGATGTATAACTCTTACTCTAGGCAACTAGAAACTGCTGAAATGCGCATGCTAAGATGGTCAGCTGGTGTGTCCCTAAGAGACAACATAAAAAGCTCACACATTCGTGGAAGCCTAGGTGTTACAGACATCAACAACAAGATGGAGGAGAGGCGATTGAAATGGTATGGGCACGTTGGACGCAGAGCACCCAGTCACATTGTGAACCAGGCAATCTCCATGGATCTTCTTCGAATAACAACCAGAGGAAGACCAAAGAATTCATGGGTGGTGCTAAAAGATAACCTGATGCAGAGGCACGCCCTGGGGGACGTAGTCCGGGACAGAAGAGCATACAACCTGAGGACGAGGAGAGCTGACCCCAACAGTCTTCGCAGACAGTAAGTTGGGATGGAGCCAGTAAGAAGAAGGGAAACAGGTTGAAAGGAGGAATGGATATTAATGAAAAAAAACCTGATTTTGTATGATATCGAGATATTATTTAAAATAAAATCTTATCTCGATATATTTTTTAAGTTATCCTGTTATCCGTTCCGACTTTGTCAAGAGAAAACGTATGAGAAAAACGATTCGTTTGACATCGATCACGTTCCTCGAAATAATTGTTAATAAGCATCTCAAGTGCTTTTCAAAATTTTTTTTGACGTTGTTTCTTTTGTAAATATATGTGAAATATATTTGTTGTAACGCGATCGATATCCAAAAGTGATTTTTCTGAATAGCTTATGACTCGATTGAAAGGTTGTGAAAAAAAAACTCGTCTAGTATCGATCGTGCAATTCTGAATAATTATTGTTATTTCAACATCTCAAATGCTTTTTTTAATATTTTAATATTCCTCAATGCAAACGACATTTTATAGGATAGTTTTGTGCACACAAAATGCTTTTCGCGTCAGTTAGAGTTTCAGGCATCCCTTTTTTTCTAATTTACACACTCCAGATTTACATAATTTTACACATGACGACATGTATCTAAATATATGACCATGGCATTTCGGAATATTTGAAAAAATATTCTTTGTAGTTAATCTTTCGCAGGTTTTGAAAAATATTCTGTGTAGTTTGACTTTCGTGATTTTTGAAAAAAACTTTCTATACAGTTTTTCTTTCCCTAAATTTTGTAAAAAAATTCTATGTATTGTAGTTTGTCCTTCACGTTTTTGAGAAACCTACATGTGTTATTTGTCTTTCAAACATTATCAGTGATTTTCTTTTAGTATGCATAAGGGGGACCTTTCTTTCCTACATTGAAATATTTAGATTTTTCCTTATCAACAATAGTTTAAATTATCAGAATTTTTATTTGTTCTAATCGGTTCCTTATTAGGTAGAGCCTATGTAAAAGCGCTTTTTATATTTTTCAATTCAAGCCCTTTGCATTTAAACGATTTTTCGAATTTGTTGTTAAAAAGCCATATTTTCCAACCAACAATGTGGAATTCGGTGGTTTATTGTCGAAAGGCTATATTTTCCTACCAACCAGAAAATTGTTTAACAATTTTGTTTCTAATAGTGTTGGGTGAAAGACTTACATTAGTGAATTATACGAAGAAAATAAAATCATACAGTATATTGTAGAACTCAAAGATAAAATCATACAGTATATGGTAGAACTCTAAGATAAAATCATACAGTATATTGTAGAGCTCTAAGATAAAATCATACAGCATATTGTAGAACTCGAAGATAAATAGAAGGCTGGATTCATTTGACGATTTTAGTATAACAAATAAAACAATTTCACATGCGGCAAGGATATAGGAGGGGATATTAAGGAGAAAGATGATAGGAAGACTAGGAAACACGCTACGTAACTGAAATGAAATATTATGCTTTTTGAATTCGTTTGAAACTCACTAACATTATAGCGAGTCTTATGTGGCAGCTGGTTTCAAAATCTAAGGCAAGGATTGTCTAAGAGTTGACTGACTAATTATCACTATGTACTACAAAATCAATCATCATTATTTGTTTGTTTTGTTGTTGATTTTTTTTTATATCGTATTATATTAACCTTCTTGAATACAATATAACGTGGTGGGCTTATTGCTATGTGTAAATCTCTTTCAACTAGTCAGAATAGTCTTTCAGAGGCCTATAGTGAAAACCGATTGTAATACTCTTTAAAAAATCCTAGGCTCAAGCCGGAATTGAACTTGCAGCCCCCGGATTTAAAAAAAATTATCAACCGGGTCATGGAGAGTTTTTGTCTTAGTGTAAAAAAAATAATTTGCTGAAATAATTAAAATTAATTAAGTGACTACGAATAAGCTCTTAGTTGTCCTTGAGTCAATTTTGAGAGTAACGTAGGAAAAACTTGACTTGACAATAATGGACGTAGCCACAATCTTCCTATCATTACACTTAACTTGTTTTTTTTTTAAATAATCTATCAATAGTAGTGGGTTTGAGTCCCAAGCTATGTAATTTTTATGGAATGATTATTTAAAATTAAAATATTTAATTTAAAATATTTCATCATGGTTCTGAGAACAAGTGAACACTATTTAAATATTTTTTGTTTTTACAAAACTAAAAAAAGATGCAGCTTAAATAAGTCTTAGTTGAATGAAATATCATATATCCGTAGAAGTTGATAACAGAAGATAACGTCACAAGCTAACGCAGTACCTTTTCATTCTTTCTGTTATTTAATCAAAACCCCAGGTCGGGTTTCTACCGATACTTGGACTTGATTAGTAAGCAGCAACAGATAACCATTTGACAATTCAGGAAACCAACTGTTTCAGTCTACAGTTTTAACTAACACCAGCCTGAGGGATGGTTTATTGCGGCGATTATGCGGAAAAGTGATACTCGTGGGAAAAGGAGTTAACTACAGTTGGGACTAATTTATAGAATTGCTTACATTTATCTGGAGGAAAACATGACAAATAAGAGAAAACTAGAAAAACGAGACGAAAACTCCGAGTGAAATATATTTATGGATTCGTATTTATGATAATGTAATTAACGGAAGTCAAATATTATAATAATACGTTTAAATTATGAAAGCGTACAAAATATTAAATTTGTATGCATAGATTTCCTTTTCAAGACTGTGTTGTGTAAATATCATATAATTAAATTACGAAAGCGTACAAAACATAAAATTTGTATGCATAAATTCTATTTTAAAAACTGTGTTGTGTAAATATCATAAAATAAAATTATGAAAGCGTACAAAATATTAAATTTATATGCATAAATTCTCTTTTCAAGACTGTGTTGTGTAAATATTATAGAATTAAATTACGAAAGCGTACAAAATATTAAATTTGTATGCATAAATTCTCTTTTCAAGACTGTGTTGTGTAAATATCATAGAATTAAATTATGAAAGCGTACAAAATATTAAATTTGTATGCATAAATTCCCTTTTAAAGACTGTGTTGTGGAAATATCATAGAGTTAAGCAGTTTACGCGTTTTTTGAGACGTTTTTCATAAAAGTACGATGAACTTTTCAAATAATTCTATTCAATCTTAAAATAGTGCATCGTATAGCGTTTTGTACACATTTTTATTGAGAAATAATTTGAATTCCTGTTATTTATAATAAACTATAACAAGTAAGTAATTACTTTTTGTTCTATCCACAATATAGTATTTACAATTTATATCGTTTTAATGGAAAGACGAAGCGACGAGCTTAAGGACATAACCAAACAAAAAAAAAAACACTATTTTGTGGATAGATAGAATTATTTCACTAGGTAAGGCTCTTAGATGAGAATGTACCCTATTGGTTTTTTAATTTTATATACATGTAAACAATTTGTCAAAACTTACAGAACTTTTGCATGATTGCTGTCACTGATGTCACATCAAATAAAAATGATGCTTACCTGAAACAAAAAAAAATGTGTAAATACAATTTAAAATGAAACATTATTTTAAATATGAGTAGCTTTACATCTCATGCCATTTTCTCATTCTTCATTAAAATAAGTCGATGACTATTTGAAATTATGGTTTAAGATTAATAATTGATTTTTATAATGGCTTGATTTGCAATCAACGCCGTTTAACAAGTCACATCTAATTCTTCATTAATTTCTTTTAACCCTAAAAGAACCCTACAATGTTCACTTGTGTCATACACTAGAAAAAACCCTTCTTGGGAGATTTTTTCAAAATTTATGATTATATATGAACACTACACACATGCACCACACTACACACATGCACCACACTACACCTAAAGCCGAATGTATTACTATTACAAATTGAAAGATTTAAAAAAGTTTATTTATTATATTTTGCTTATTCTTGATATGGATTATTTGAACACAGCATCATTAGTATTATAAATTAAACATATACTTAACTTTGTCTAAATCAGTGATTTTTTAGGACATGTAATAAATGAAAATATTGCACTTACATAGATGCATTATAATAAAATAAGAAAACTATTATTATAAGATGAGATATAAATAAAAAAAAGAGAGTGCTGGAATGGAGAGAGAGAAAACAATTTCAAATTAAAGAGTTATAAGCAGGATTTGTCGGTTTATTGAAGTGTAGCAATATACTAATTTAATACTTTTTTAAACATGGCAATTAAAATCCCAAAAATGTCCGATTCTAAAAAATTCTTATTAAACGGAATGTCAAAAAAAATAATTATTTATCATAGTTTGCCCTTTGTAAGACGATATTATTAAAGCTCAGTATTAACAAAAATGCGTAGTAAATTGGAATATGTACACAATTTAAGCAGGAGGTCTCAACTTGGGTTCCGCGGAAATCTTAGAAATCCAGAGCTTACATTTCGGGCTCCGCAATAAAACGAATTGAGCTATTATTAAATGATTAAAATATGTATGTAATATTTATTTAACCTTCCAATAATATAGAAATAAATGTACAGAATATGGTCCAAACGGGGTATTAGACGTTTTTTTCTTTTTACTGAAATGTTTATTCACTTTTTTATGTTTAAAGTAATGAATACATGATTAGGGATAAATTATTTATTTACAATATTCAAAATTATGACAAAAATATTAAATTTTTACGCCATTGTGAGTCAGAGAGAGATGTGTTAAGTGAATACCAGACTGGCATTATTTTTAAAATAATCTAGATCAACAATATTCAAATTCACAACTCCAGATGTCAGAGGGAGATATTTAAGAGCTTAACCAAGAACAGGTCACCAATTACTGATGGACCTTATGTGTTTTGCAAACAATGTGCGAGGAATAGAGTAGGAGCGTCAATATACAGAAAGCTTTGAATTTATAGTTTTGCTTATTACTAGAAAAGGGTTCTAACATTTTTTATTAACGTGAAACGGATTTCGCAATTGAATTATGTTGGGAATCACTGTTTTAAAGTAAAAATAATATCTAGTCACAGTGGCGCCACGAATCATGAAGCTTTGCCAATTGCGACTCGCTCGGATGAGAGCAAATTGAACAAAAAAATTAAGGCTGACTCATTGAATATGTTAAAAATTTATCTAAGCTTTATAAATTCCTATCTGACAGGATTGCCATACTAAATATTTCAATGTTTCCGACAATACAAACTACGTAAAATTAATGTCTTTTTTTATTTCTTTGAATACTTAACTGTATAGTTTCATAAATTGTATTTTTTTTTGCCAAATTACCATATTTTCTGAACAATCGTGTCAAGTTAATAATATATTGATCCGTTTAACACATTTAAACATTCCAATTAGTAAATAAATATTTTTTGAAGATTGCTAGAATAGAAAAAAAGAACAACACTGGTGTTTTAAGGGATTGTTTAACTATTGAAAAATACAGAAGTGTTTAAAACTGTGTTATGAATTTTCCGAAAAGCTCTCTTAGATAAAAAAATAAACCTGTGTTATTACTTGGTCACAATGATTCTCCATTGCCTAGAGGTTGAACGTTTGAGCTCAACCACGATATTTTAATTTGTTTTTCGATCATAACGATAACCTGGTAGTTTTTCCCATTTAAGAGGTTTTTTTACATGTTTATAAAAATATACAAAATATATGTTTTTTGGTAAATGTAGCGTTTGATCTTAGGTTCTATTTCCAATTTAGATAAGAAATATTTTGTACGAGTATAAAGCGTCACTGAGGAGAGTTGATTCATATAATAATAATAATTATTAAACAACTTTATGATTTTGGCACAGTTAAATTTATTTAATAATAATAATAGTAGCATTATAATTTATATAGTGCCATTAGTTACAGATGACCTTCCTCAAGGGCACCATAAACTAGAATTCAAATCCACTATTGTTGGCATATTAAAAATCTAACAAAATAAATACATATAAGTAGAATCTAAGGAACTAACCGTTGAGGCTGCATATGTTAAGAAAATATTTATTTGGTAAGAAAACCACAGATAATTTACTCTAATCTTTTAAATTTATTTCCGTTACTACTCCGAAACTGGTAGGGTTATACCGTTACAAAAAGTGGAATAAACAGTGTTTGATAAAACAAATTATAATGTCTTTAAACCTCCACAATGTTAATGCCTTAACTATAAATAATATGTATATTTTCATTGTTTTATGCTTATTGTGAATATTAAGAAATAAAAGTGTTATCGATAAAAAACACCAAATTAATATTTCAATTATGGTGGATTGTTTAATAGTGAAAACTGTTTTTTTTGCTAATTTATCGCTTTCATCCGTTGAAATTCAATGGTTTATGGGTAACAATACGTCGTTTGGAGAAAAGGGTTTCACGGTTTCATGACGAGGGTATAGCAATCAGCATTATGATCTTGTAATTACTCAAAAGGATTTTATTCTCTCATCAAGACATTGTAACGGATTCGTTGAAATAAATCGTAAAAAATGGAATGACCATTTATAAAACAAAAAAAAATGCAGATTAAATTTATACGAAATTGGAATATATGTATTAAATTATTGTTAGATACTTTCGTCATATAATTATAACCTATAGGGTTTAGTGTTTTGTAAAAATTTCTTCCGGACAACTAAAAATATATTCAAGAGGTTTTTAATGAAAATCAGATTCAAACGGTTTTAAAAATGCAGGGGACGATCTAACTTATTAAACTACCGAGCAGAACCACATTTCAAGAGAAGTACAAAAAAGTTGAATTACAATTATATGTATATGAATATTATATTTAGACCAATTAATGAATTATTAAAAAGTATTGCATAGGCGAAATATTTATGTGGTGATAGAAAATAGGACACTATTTTATATCAGCCTACCCTGATAGGAAAACGCGTCTAAGAAATAAAATATAATACTTTTAATTCAAATTAGAGTGGTTTTACTGCAACATAATCTTGAAAATCCGCAATTACTTTATTAATGTTCGGAAATCGATATTTTCAATAGATTGACGAATAGATTAAGAGTTAAACTTCTTGAAAGTTTTTGTAGAAATGGCAGTCAATTCACAAGAAAGTATAAGCTTTAATTTTCGTGAGCTTTTACCCTTATAATAAGTTTCTTTGAATATTAAAATTTGTAAAAAATATTGTAATTTTCTTTTCTTTATATATGATAAAATTGGGTATGACCTGTATCAACATTACAATAAAAAAACATACATAACATAATATCACATCATTACCTTGTTGGAATAGGCAGAGAAGGAAGAACGCCCGACTTTTCTATCGCAACCTCACGTAAATCTTGCGATTTCTCTTGCTTTTACGTATCCTTCTTTCAAAATATCAAATACTTGATCAAACCACACTATCTTTGTTCTTCCTCTACCACACCTTCCACTCACATTTGGACTGTACATTTGTTTTGTTACTTTTTCTTCATTAATTTATTTTACATATTCATACCATCACAGTGCTCTTCTTGATCTAACTTAATACATAAGCCTTAAATTCACTTTCATCCATAATAGTTTCATTGTATATTCTGTTAAATATTATAACCCCATGTTTTCTTCTCAGAGCACGCTTTTCTACAGCTTTTATTCGGTTCCATTCAGATTATTTCAACGTCCACGTTTCTCAATATAAATATAATTGTAATTTGTTTTATGAAACACTGTTTATTCCACTTTTTTGTAACGGTATAACCCTAACGGTCTCAAGGCTTTCACATAATTATCAGGGGAGCACAAACAAGACTTACGAAAGAGTGGAATAAAAAGTGTTCGATACAACCGTTACAAAAAAATGGAATAAACAATGTTTGACAAAACAAATTACAATATCTTTAAACCTCCACAATGTTAATGCCTTAACTATAAATGATAAATATTATTGTTAAATTAAAAGGTTGTTTAATGATAGATACTTTTTTATTTTTACTTTTAGAAAAATAGTATTATAGAATATTGTTCCGACGAACTTAATAAAAATAGAGTACTTGCTAATACTTGTTCCATATACTCCCGTATCACTTGAATTCCGATGTGTACAGTACTCGTATAAGTATTACCTGATATTTCTAGACATACAATTTATAAGAAAGACATGAAATGGGACCCGAGGGAGCCATATCTACGCTTCGGCAGAAATTCTCACACTCGAAGCGATATGTTATGAGAGAAGTACTCTCCATCTGGTGAGGTACATCTGAGTCTCTCAGGAATACGCTAGCACTCATAGTGCAAGTGCATTACGAATAAAGAAGTCAGTGGTGCATTAAAACTAATGGTGCTACAAAGAGAACTTGATAGTATAATGTTTCCTTCATTATTTGCAATGGATCTTTCTTAAGAACTCCCAGCAGACTTTGTCCAACCATATACCGCAGTGAATTGAACAAGCAGGATGTATATACACATATCTTACATATGTGTATATACATACCATCATGTCGTTTTCCTACTGGAGTAGGCAGATATCACAGAGAGTAAGACTTTCCTAACACATTCACAGAACTCTTACGATTTATCAATTTTTTAAATTTTGCTTTTGAAATATCACTCATTTGAGTCAACCATACTTTATTTGGTCTTTCTCTTTATCGCTTTCTACTCTCATTTGCAGTGTATATTGGTTTTACTAGTCTTTGTTCATTAATTTGATCCACGTGTCTAAATCCATCTTAGATTGCTCTTCTTCGTCTTACTCAACACATCAGCCTTAAGCTCGAATTCATGTCTTACCCCTTCATTCCGTATTTTGCCATGCATTGACATCCCGTGTATTCTTCTAAGTCTTTATTGACAATCTTGAAATCTTAATTTCGTACATTGAAACCTCATTGTTAACGTACTAATGCAGTGTCATATAGTCGGTTTGCATCGATTCATGCAAACCAATAAAAAAAAAGATTTTTTTTTTAAATATACGATTTAAATTAATGCAAATTGGTCCTGGTGATACACACGAATACAATATTTGAAAGCATATCCCCTCCTGTTATGTAAGAAACAATTATCCTCAATATAATTATTTTACATATTTTTATTTTCTTTTATTAAAACTATAAAAAAAGTGATTGACTTTGAACATTTTGTGTCAATGACGTGTACGGAGTTAGAATGAATTTTATTGTGGTTCATAAATAGAGCTTCGAAAAATGCAACTCTTATTAAAATTTCAAACAGGTAATCGTGAAAAAAAAATAATAATTTTGTTGGGAAGAATGAAGCGAAGGAGGAATGAACAACAGGTCAAGTGTCCAGCACCAATGGTCAAACCTGTGTACTTGATCCATCTTATAAACGTGAAATGATAATAATCTTTCTCGATTGCAACAGTATAGTTGTGGTAACAATCAAAATAAAAAAAATCATTCAAATGAACCACTATCATGGTTGTTTAATTTTTTGCTCATTTTGTAACCGAATTAGAAACTTATACTAAATTTAAAAAAATACCTGTGGTTTCCTCCATACATAAATTATCCTCTCGTTTGTTCTTGATAGTTGATTTAGCGTTATAATAACACATGTTTCTCTTTTTTGGCGAGGTTATGTTTTCCATAGTTAGTATTTGAAAGAAAAGTAAAATACATACTTCAAAATTACATTTTAAAAGATTTTTGTGTTCTATTACACTTTAACTATAACAGTACAACGTATAAATGCAAATTTACCAAATGGCGATTTTAATAAACATAGGTTAATTAATTGTTACATGGTATGTATATGTCTATCCTGAAATTATACATGTATAATATTTTGAGATAATGTCGAAAAAAAAACATTTAAGAGAGAAGCTGTCTTAAGATCTGAGTTCATCTCATAATATCCTCTCAATCGAGATACATCCCACCAACAGTAAGCGATCCCGACCGCGAGGATATTATATGTTTTTCAACCCACACCCTTGCATATACAAATTTAAAAAAAGAAAAAGTTTATTATTGACGATAAATAAGCAGCCAACACAATAAGTTCAGTTAATGGAATAATAGGTTCACCGATAAAAAAAGCATGCAAAATATATTATATGATATGTATTCCGCAATCACACACATTCTAAGGCAAAGGAAAATAAAATATATTTAAGACAGAAGCCATCAAAAGGTACGGGCCCATTATATTATTCTTCAAATATTTTGAAAGATGATAAAAGCCTTGTAAAATAAATAGATTGGATCCTTTTATAATTGGATCTTATTGCAGTAGAACACTTCAGTTCGAACTCAGTCTTAATTTCTTCAGTCTTTATTTCTTACAAATAAAAAAAACCTTAAGACTCTCTACATATTTACCATAACACTTTTAACATTATGTTGATTGACTGACAAAAATGAGAATATGGTTTTGTTCGTCCGGTTGTAATGTAATGTACGATTGAACTCAAAATCTCTGGATGAACATTAAACATTCTATCACCTATGCCAATAAGGTTGAATTTTTGGTACGATATAAAGAAATAACTTTACAAAATTCATTCTCTTCTTCAAATCTTTTTTTTGATATTCTTAGTGCAATTCACTTATCATACGCTGTAGTTCATTTTCTTTCTCCACTAATACTACCATGCCATCGCAACTGTAATATATATCAAGTGCATCTGTAATATATATAATATTTTTGAGGTGCTAGTGCTTTATTTGTTTTCTTTTTTGTACTTTAACGTTTTAGAGTTTTGATTGTGTATTAAAATTTAGATGTTTTTGAATTTTGATTTTTGTTATGTGATACATTTTGAAGTTTGATACCGTAACAATTTCAATATTTCTTTCTTAATTCTTCTTATAACATCCGATTCTAACAAATAGTTATCCTTTACCCGATCAATACTTACTATATCATATATTGTCACAATAAATATTCTTTGCCAAGTACAGAAATTTAGCAAAAAACATACGCATTGTTAATTGTTGGAAATATTTACTAAGAAATTGATCTTATATTTTGAATTTATTAAAAACCAATAACCAAATTAAACGTAATAAAGATTATATTTTATTGAGTCGTGAGCAACATCTTAAAATATATTTTTTTCCTTTTATTAAATTGTACAGTTTTTACTAGAATCTTGTCTATTTAAGTCAACATATAATATTATGGAAAAATATTTTTTATTAATACCTTTGCATAAAATATCTATAATTTTTTTAGTAACAATGAAGGGTCGCTCTTTAATCTAAATAGTTACACATTTATTTACTTTAAATATTGTGTATTTAATTACTGGGCTAATGTTAAAAGCGTGTTTCTCAGTGGGCGGGCAGCCATAATAAGTCCATCAAACTGGGTGAGATTTTCATAAAGTTGGAAACTGTATTAACGAGATTAGAAGAGCCTAATTAATAAATTGACGTTATACATAAAATAGCTTAAATGAAATACTAGGAATAAAAATTTATTGAAGTGTGTTGCTTATTTTTATTTGCCTTACTTAAAATGAACAAACAGCTCTTGAAGACCTAAAGTTTCCATGATAATACCGTTTTTTCCAGTCTTAATCACATATTCGCTACCTGAGCTGACCAAGATGTGTGTTTCTTAAGTAGTCAGACTCCAAAGAAGTAATCCGAGCAAACGTGAAAGGTGAGTTTTAAGCCGGAAATGTAGGAAGTATGAGAAAGAGAAGAGTATGTATGACGATATATATACAGATGTGGACAAGGCAAGAGCTGTGTGCATGTATTAAAAGACGTGGAGATCTACCCTCTCTTAGCTAAGAGAGGTGTGATAATATACTCGTATGTATGAGAACAAGTGTTTTCGTAATAATCTTTAACAATTAATTTTATTTCTAAAAAATAAATTTAAAAATATAAAATGGGATAAATCAAGTCTCTACTCTTTAACAAAATTATTTTTCACACGAGGCATTTTACAAACTCGTTTGTAAACATTTCCTTTCCAAAAAAGTATGAATAAATAAATTCTTAGAAAACTTACCAAAGAGAATAAATTTGAAAAGTTTTAGTAAGGTTTCAAAACAGAAAATTATTACACAAACCCATATCAAATTTATTTATAAAATGACATCGGGGAATTAAAACGTATTCCAAGGATCTTTTTGTTTGAATTTTCAGCTATCTATGACTGAAATATAATTTAACGTTTATTTTTGGACAGATGGCATGTCTGCCTGCCAGATATACCTACTCATACAAAACCAATCAGACATCCTTTCTGGGTGATGTCTATTGTCTAAGCCATGAACAGGAAATGAGTTTCATCACGAATCACACTCATCTGATAGATGAGGGTTGCTATATCAGAAAAGTGAATATGGATGCTTTGACCGAGGAAAAAATGAAAGTGTCTGTTTGAAAAGGAAAGAATGAAAGTGGGAGACCAAAAGGGAGGAAAGGCAGAAATGTTTTTATATATAAGTTGTTTATTTTCTCACACCCGATTCATTCTTTTTGCAATGACTCACAGGATTTTTTTACGTCTTTACTTTAAATACAGGATGTTTCAAAAGATGACTTATTTTTTTAAAATAATGTCATCATAATCATCGTCATCAGAATATGATAATAATAAAATGACAATTTATATGGTACCGTTTAGAGAACCATTTCTCCTCAAGAGCGCTCTAACTCGAAACTTGAATCTGCTATTATTGAGCACCGTAAATTTATTTTGTTAACAAAATTCCGGTTCACCGCTCTAATTTTTTACGTCGTTCTTTTCTTTCCATGCAGTGAGACACTGGAATCAGTTACAAACCAATGTTAGACTCGCTCCGTCCTTGGCATGCTTTAAGAAGAACTCTTAATTTTTAGTCAGTAATATAACATGTTTCATTCCTGATTTTTTTCTTCCCTCTCCCCCATTCCTTCCTTTTTATTTGATTGGTAATATCTCACTTTATGTGAAAAATAATGTTCGGGTGATTATCAGTTTTTGTGAGGTTTGTGGGCATACGCTTGCATATGTGTTCATGGATTTCGTGGGGGTGGAGAGTCATTTGAATATTTTTTAGCGACGATGTAACTTGCTTCATTTACTTTTATCTGGTTGGTTGGAAGATATTGCCGCATGGCAATAAGCCCGCCAGATTGTATTTGCAATAAAAGTGTTTAATAAATAAATAAATAATACATAAACTTTTATAAACAGTAGGTATGAAAATGAGTTTTTAATGAAGTTTTTTAATGATGTTATATATTAATGACAAAAGGTCAATTTATACAGCGTTGTTTAGAAAGCAAACTCTTTTTAAGGACGCTCTAGCTCGGGAATCGAACACCCTTAATTAACAAATTAAAAATATTACGAAGAATAAAATAAGTTAAGATTAGAAAAGTGGTGCCCTTAGTAATTATATTTTATACTTCCTCTTATCTGCACATGTTATGAAAAACATGCTTGGTAAAAAAACAGTAGAAAACTTACCAAGGGAAAAGAACTATGAAGCAGCCTTCGTAGATGTTTTTATATGTGGCAGAAACACATTCGGCTTGAGGTGAATTGTAATATATCTATGTATCACTACTTGTATAGATGATTTGTGTAAATATTTCATCATTTATTATATCTACGTGATTAAATTACCTTAAACAGTGCATCTTCGTTAGATTCGTATTCTTTCATAATTTTCTCATGCTTTATTCTGTAACACTCAATTTTACCGCACTCATTGTACTTTCATCACTTATTTATCATGCCCAAATTTCGTTTACATATGTTATGATTGGGATCAGAATTCTATTATGAGCAGCCAACCTCTATAAAAAAATTGATGTTCTAAGAGCAAACAACGTCAGTGGTTTAAATTAAACAACATTATGTATTTTATTATTAAATTTGAAAAAAAAAAACACTGTAAACAATTCTTTTAAGAAGTTATAATATTTACATGTGCAGAAAATAGAGACTGGAATAATAGGAAAAATTGATAACACTTCTTCTTTTTGATGAAGATAATAAAAAAAGGTAATAAAAATGGTTTGGCCCATCGATTGCCTTATACTGTAGCACCCTGAGAGGGGTAGTGGCGCGCGTGAGAATGTGGGGTAGTGTGGCGCCGCGGCGGCGCCCGGAGCAACAGGCGCCCAGCACGCCCCAAACCCGTTGTCTCACCATCTTTACCCCCTAAACATTTCTTCATCCCTCTCCCCCCTCCACTACTTTTATGCCTATCCCACTTTACTCCATTTCATCCCTCCTCCCGCTCTCCTTTTTTAAGCGGTGATCTCGCTAATATTTTGATATATTTTGACTGGCCGGCTTTCGGAGGCAAGCCTTATAACGATGCTGCGGGGATGTTTTGACACGAAGTGATGTTAAAATGCAAAAAGGATCCAACCCATAAAACATTTACGTTGAATGAATTTTAAATATAGTATAAATGGAATTTAATCTCCATATATCCACGAAAATATCAAACCACTGATATTTTTGCCCATACGAGAATATGGAGGACTGACAATGGAATGAAAAAATATCAAACCACTGATAATGTTGCAAATACTCGTATATGGAAAATGGATAACGGAATGTAAAAATATCAAACCACTGATAATGTTGCAAATACTCGTATATGGAAAATGGATAACGGAATGTAAAAATATCAAACCACTGAAATTTTAACACATATATGGAGAATTGAAAGCGTTATATAAAAATACCAAACCTTCTGATATTTTTGCAAATACACGGAGGATAGACAACAGAATATAAAAAAATAACATTTGAACCGGTTCAATTTTCTTTAGTACCCAGTTTTTTTTACAACAGTCTGTTTTTCTCTTAAGGCTTGTTTAAACACTTTTTTGGCTGGTTGGAAGAAATTTCTGCATGGTACTAAACCCATTAGGCTGTACTTTATACAACGATAATGTAATATAATCCAGGCTGATGGCGTCTCAACGGCTAGACGTGTGAGAAATAGTCAGCGTTCTGCGAACATTCGTCAATATGGTCAGCAGGGTCCACATGTCTGTGACGTTTGCGGGACGGAGTGCGTACCTAGGATCGGGCTATTTTCTGATAGAAGATTACATGATCGACGTGCAAGAACAGTTCAAGATTGACGTTGGAGTGGCGAGGGGATCCTCAACTACGAGACCCGGTAACGACGACGATTATAATACAATTCGGACCCATACAAATGGATTGCATATTTTCTAAAATACCTCGTAATACAAGTACATAGAATTTGAGTTGGATTATTTTACATACTTACTCGTACTTCTTCGTATGATCATGCAATACTATACAATTTTAGTTATTTAAATAATCGTTATCGAGTTTCGGCTATGTACCAAATTGAAAAACTTTTAAATTTACGATTATCAAAAAAATCATTCATATTCTCTCAACATAGGGGCATATTATTTCAATATAGGGGCAGAAAAAATAAATTTCTACAGTGTTTGTTTTCATATATAGGTAAATAAATTATATTTAGTTATAATTTAAATATTTTTTTTACATATTTTTATCTTTGTTATATTTATAATTTCCACTTTGATTATTGCTGAATAATTTAAACAAATCATGAATGCAATACGTAATATTTTATTATTTTATAAATTTTGGTAACAGTTATTAAATTTTTTATGTTAAGAATATATTTGGTATTAAGGGGTTTTATAGGGTGGCCACTGAAAGACTGAAGGGTTTAAAAAAGTCATAACTTGTTCATTTTTAATATTTTTTTTACAGGTTAGAGAGTTTTACCACCCCAAGATACTCAAAAGCGCTTGCAGTACGCCATTCGATTTCAACACTTAGCAAAAGGTGATGAGGCTCATTTTTATTGAAAAGTGATGAGGCCCTTTTTTATTTAAACGGGTACATCAACAAATAAAACTGCAGATTTTGGGGTGCTGAGAATCCTATGAAATTACATCAGCATCAATTGCATCCCCAAAAATGCACTGTTTGGTGCGGTGTTATGGCTGAAAGAGTTATCGGCCCCTATTTCTTTGAAAATAAGGAAGTTCAGCCAGAACGAATCAACGGGGCCCCGTATAGGATAATGCTAGATTTTTTTTTACGCCCAGCGACCGAAGATTATTAGGAGGTATGGTTTCAACAGGATAAAGCCACTGCGCATACTGCCAGGGCGACGATGACAGTTTGCGCAGTACAGCGATATACATCCTTCAGCCTTTCATGAGCCACCCTGTATATTTCAAGTTCATAAAAAATATATGTCGGTTGTTTTTTGCATATCGTTCATTCCTACCTGAATATTGGATCGTGGAGAGGACATACCTTCATTAAGGTTTAATGGGAGTGCTTTATGGATTTGCGATTGATTTTGTAACTGTTGATCTTGTGAAATTGTTATCCAAAATTAATGAAGGAAATACATTATTTTGTATATCTCACTAAATTTACTGAACGATTTATAAAAGAGTTTTTCTAGGATACTTATTTCTGAAAAAATATGTGAAATATTTTCTTAACTAAAAAAATATTGCTTTTAAATAAAATGTAAAAAATTTGATCACAAAGAACAGAAAAAAAACCCACTCATTTTGTTTACCGGATTTTCTCCAGGAAGGTGAATCTATTCTGAAAACAACCTTAGTGGCCTAGTTGGTAGGATGCCTGTCTTCCAGAGGGTTTCGATTATGGCTTCTCTAGCAACTATCTTCTTCAGGTGCCGTCTTCTTCGGTTATCACTACGGCAATCCTTATTCTATTTACTGCAGCAGCACCTTGCACTGAACATCTTTGCATTATACTTTCGTTGTAACAGCATAACCTGGGTTTATTGCAATGGGTCAACAATCTTTCCGAACCAACCAGAAAGATGTTAAAGAGACCTTGCGTGAAAACTAGACTGGAATCAATTTTAAAAAATCTGGGTTCCATGGTCAATCGAATTTGTTGAAAAATATTGTTCGAATAAATCGGCCAGGTTTTACTGAACACAACAAAAGTGTATATAAACAATGTAATATTTTATCCTCCAGTCGATTTTCGCGTAACTGAAGATCGCGATTTTCATGTACTGTGTTGGTTGAAGCATCCTTTACAGTCTTTCTTCACAAGTTTCTGGATTCCGAAGTCTAAAGATCAGCAGTGAGTCAGTATGTTGAATCAATCTAAATATATTTCTCTACTGCCTTTCAGTCTTCCAGGATCTTTTCATGTCACATCCAAATATTGTAAATATATTATTTATAATGTAAACATAGCAAAGTGATGTGTCTATTTTGTTTGTATAGGCTTTTCAGTAACTTATTTACTTGAACAACTATTAACAAAACAACTTGTTCCTTTTGGATTGCTCGTCCTGGATGTATGTAACTTGTATTTTAACCCTTGACAGATAATTGTAACGTAAACTGAAAGCATTTGTGTAACGGTTATTAAACTGTGTGGCGCGAACACACTTCAGATAGAAATTTGAAAATTCATCGATTTGATTAATTAAATATTACTTATGATATATTATTATCAAGGAAAACTTAGGCTCACTGTATCATAGAATTTGTCGATGGAATAATTATAATGAGATATGTAAATAACTTGTAGGTAGGGTTTTTAAGAAATGCCTCGGGCATATAACTTATATCATGTTTCATTATTTGGTAGTGATAATCTTATTATCTGTCTAAACACCCAAGTAATATTGCTTGAACTAACATTTTTTGTCAAAAGACCTATAAGAGTACCGCTGTTCGTAGCTTAACCGTTTTTTTTATTTATAAAAATAATCTACAATAAAATAAATATAGTTGCTAAAGGTTATATGTACTTATAAACAATTTTTTTTCTTATGAACTATATAACTAAACTAACTTCTATATTATAAAATAACTATAAGCTAACTTAATTTTAATTTCCTGTATGTAACTTTTTATTTTTAATCACCTTCATATTTCATTTCTTAGAAATAGTTAACACCTGCATACTAACTTATAACTAGATAGCCATTCTTACAATTAATTATTTTAATGTTTATTTCTTTTTAAACATACGTACATATCGACTTGTTCAGGCTATTTGCATTTCATTACATCATTCAGATCTTGGTTTCCCTGCTAATTATGTAGGTGGACTAGTCAGGCAACAGATGATGCATCGAAAACCTGTACTTGTAACGGGACGAAGTGGGTTACTTAGATTTTTTTAATAACCTGCATTGGTAGCAAGTTTCTTTTATTTATAGCTGTAACGGTGCTACATTTTCCAAAGTAGCTATAGAATATTGCATCAAGAGCAGCTTTACTGGTGCTAATGGTCTGATTAAGAATACACTTGTGATTTATCATAAACATCCTGTGCGTTGAAAGTTATAATGTACTAGTATTATTTTGTATATTGCGAGTTTGAGGAGATTGACAGTGGATTAGTCATTTAATTGTGTCCCCGAGATAGTGGGATACCAAAAAAACGTAAAGGCACGTGCTGGCAGAAAATGGCAAAGAACTCGTGTAGATAAAATTGGTACCACTGAGGTCCAAACATTTCAGATTTTAACAAGTTAGAGCGTGTATAGACAGAAACCACGCCCAGCCGTATCCAGCGCATCATCAGGCGACGTTACAGTTAAAATTTGATACCTTTACACTCAGTAATATATCAACTACAGCCGATAGAAGACGTGTTGTTTCGTTATATTCTGAAATGTTAAAAATTGAATATCGCACGGTCATCAAGTTTTTTTTCAAATGAAGGGAATAGCCCGGTAGAAAAGAAATGACGACAACATCTAAACGTTTTTCGGACGTTCGTGTGTGTAAATCGTCAAACCATTCGGTGGTATCTGTCCATACAACTTCGAGTTATATCCTGAGGAGGTATTCATCTCGCAGTGGAAAGGTAATATGATATTTAATTCTTACTTAGAAACAAAAAAAATTACCTACATATGATTTTGATGTGATATTGTTCTCATTTTTTTGTTACAAAAATACCATATATTTTATTTACAAATCATTGCATTAGAAATAAATTGAGTTCCGACCCGTGTCAAGTCATTTTTCATCCAAGGCACGTTTCATGAAGACACGCTGTTAATACAGAATAGTTGCGATAGAGACAGCTATTTTTCGTCAAAGAAGATAAGATAATTACTTATAAATAATTTAGATAGTTGGCATATCATAAGATTCCAAGTATATTTTTGAAGACAACCCGACAAACCTTTATTTTAACTACTCGTTATTCATAGGTTCATTTTAATACAAATTTGATTGTAATATATTTTTACTCTTCTGCCACTATCTACTGGTACATGGCTTAGTAAAAATTCCCGCCAGTTTTTTTAAATTCTTTTTAGATGTACTATATAATATATTTATTTTTTATCCATATTAAAACATTTTCAAGACAAATAGTTTTAATGAGAAATGGAGCCGTAGACTACAAGTACATAATAAGGCAAAAAAATCACTTATGTGAATATAGAGAACCACTTCACAAGGCAAGGCTGAAAATGTATTACGGAAAATTACCTGTAAAAGTAAATTTGTAAAATAAATAAGCGAAAAAGCCTTCGATTAAGGAAAATATTTCTAATGAGCCTATGGTAACCAGAATTGTACAAGTACA
This sequence comes from Odontocerum albicorne, assembly GCA_949825065.1. Classification (NCBI taxonomy): domain Eukaryota; kingdom Metazoa; phylum Arthropoda; class Insecta; order Trichoptera; family Odontoceridae; genus Odontocerum; species Odontocerum albicorne. The sequence continues at coordinate 10,659,529 of OX463846.1, read as the reverse complement.
ATGTACTTAGCTAATTACCATGTCTTAGCTAATTACCACTTAATTAGCTAATTACCATGTCATGTTAATTAAAAGCTTATGTTTGATTTTTAAATTTAAAATCAGTTAAACAAAAGTGACATTCTTTTTCTTTGTTACATGAGATGAATTGATATCGCTTTTCTAAATAATCTCTCAGAAGCTAATTTAGTCCCATGCTTTAGTACACATCACTCAAAGATCACCCATGACACATTACTCAAAGATCACCCATGACACATTACTCAAAGATCACCCATGACACATTACTCAAAGATCACCCATGACACATTACTCAAAGATCACCCATGACACATTACTCAAAGATCACCCATGACACATTACTCAAAGATCACCCATGACACAATAATCATTTTATTCTTATGATCCTTTCTTTTTATTACCCAGACCAGTACAGATACTTTGAAGATCATGCTTTCGAGTCTTTCAAGCAATCGTTCTGATTTCGATCCACTGCATTCGGTTCCTCACTCGCATATTTTCAGTCTGTGTTGATAATACTGCACACGTCAATTTGATAATATTTGCATAAATATAACAAACTTTTATAGGATGTGATATCACCATGGACACTAGATATACCAATTTCAACTTTCCTTGAATTCATATACTCGTAAATTAGTTTTAAAAGGCGATTTTTCTTGAATAATATTTCCGCAAATATATCGCAGTGATTTGTCAGATTCAATTTTTAATTTAACTTTGTCACGCACAGTTTGAAAGTTTTTTTATAACGTTTCTGAACTGTTTTATAAAATTGATATGTTATAAAACGGTGCTTGCACATAAAATATTCACTGCGTTAAAATATTACAATATCGACTGCATCTCTTTTTAGATTTCACAATATTTTTTTCAATTCGGACAAACTTCAGAGCGTTCCGAGTAAATCTGGGCAGTTATTATTATAAATTGTTTGTCTTTGTTATATTATATTATCGAACTCTACGAGTAGTTCTCAATACCGTTTATTACAATAAAATAAAAACAAAAAGTTAGACTGGGATCTTTTTTCTGGGAATCGAACTAGGAATTCTTGGATGGAAGACAGGCGTTCTACCAACTAAGGCACGGAAGTCGTTAATATCACCATTATACTTATGATCATATTCGAACACTATACACATACTCGTATTTGTACACTACACTTCACCTAAAGCCGAATGTGTAACTTTCATACAACGGAAGATGTACTAAGGCTAAGGCCACACCAAAGTGCTTCGTATAAATTCATTTGGGAGCGGTTGAGTCAACGAACGATGCCACTCTCAAAACTAACCAGAAAGCTACTTCTCTCAGAGAATTTAAGTTTAAAATTTCGAACATCTCAAATTCGAACTTGTTGGGTGCATAATGTTAATTTATCTAGAAGTACTCGGAATGGAGAGTTTCAACTTCTCTACAAAGAATTGCGGAGTAAAATTTCCTCCATCTTGTAAAATCACTTGGTGACACAATAAAATTAACCAACACGTCTGTTCGCTAGGAGACTCACTAGGTGACAAATAGTCACGTAGCGTGGTGCGAAGCATGCAGTGTGGCCATTACGATAGTATGGGGTGCGTTGGTTTGCTAGGATATGTCACCTAGCTCGCAGCGTAGCTCTAAGCATCAAGCGAGGCTCTTATCTGTGTGGCCGAGACCTAAAATTTTTTTGTAGTTCGTCATCCCTTGGAAAGTTTTCGGCAGCTTTCTTACTAAATATGTTTTTCTAACCATATACAGATGCGGGGAAGTATCTAATGTAATGGCCGTAGCAAACATCTTCCTAACCTAACACTCTTCGTTTACTTATATATTTTTTTGTAATATTTTCAATCTATCAATTATGGAGGGCTCTTGATTAGAATCTGTTCTCTAAACGGGGCTATAAAAATTGTTATTTTATTTTAATTAAAATATAAATTTATTTCTACCCTCAATCACTAGATCAACCCTTAAGATAATTCTGGAAGAGATAGCGACTTAAAACGCTTAAGAACCGTTGGCCTACATAATTCTCTGGCCTAGAAGCTAGGGTTGTTGGTTAAAATCTCCTTGTACGAATAACTCTGCTTGATTGGAGTGCGCACACAAATTGCCGACCATAGAGCACTTTCTTCGAATCATTTAACTTGTTACAACTTTAACCGGGAGACTAACGATCCATTCTAACTCTTAAATAATTGATAAAGAGGAACACTTAGCTTAAACTATTTAAGTCTCGAGAGGCAATTCGATAAGCACTTGATTGAATAATTCTGGAAATGTTTGAATGTATCGATTAATTACGTAATTGAGGAAAATAAACCAAGTTTAGCATATTAAGATAAAATGTGATTTAATTTATGTATATTCGTGCAAGGACACGCTGTTAACCTTAGTACAATGTCACTAAAACTTGTGATTAAAAAGTTTTGCCATTTGCTTTTCGTGTACCAAAAATAATGAACACATTTTAGGAAAATATAAAGAGCTAATGGATAAAATAGGCCATACCAGAAGATTATGTTTTGATCGAATAATAAACGCGTTTTCGTACTTAAGTCATCAGGTCAAAACCCACTCGAAACATAAAACTACTCGAAACATAAAATAACAATATTTTTTTATTGTAATTTGTTTTAGTAAACACTGTTTATTCCACTTTTTTGTAACGGTATAATCCTACCGGTTTCAAGGATTTCCCCTCATCATCAGGGGAGCACAAACAATATTGAATTATGTTCGAACTGGTACCATTCGGGTTGAGGACTGTGGATGAAGGGAGGGATGAGACAATCTCGGCCAGCAGCACAGTGATTCTTGGGATATATGTGTTTGACAGATGTTCACATCGATGCACTGACTTAGAAATTTCTAGGGCCTCTAATCTGTCCTTATTTCCGTTACTACTGATTTGTAAGAATTTGGCCTCATCGATAGAAAATGTGTGGTTTTCACGGTGACAATGATTAGTCATTTCAGAATAAATTAGAGGATTTGTTAAGGCGGATTTGTGTTCACGAAATTTCTTTTCAAAAGATATTCCTGTCTTTCCTATATAGAAATTATCACAGTCAGCACATAAAAGTTTATACATACCACTGTTGCTAAGTATTCCATTTTTGCCTTTCCCGTTAAATAAGAGTTTCCGGAGATTCAAATTAGTGTAAAAAGCTGGCTTTATGTGACTTGAATTTTTATAGTTATTCGTATATGTTTTTTATAAACAGGACTTTGCTCCATTTATAGGTATGCTTGTAAATAATATAATTTTTTGATTATTTTCGGAATAATAAGAGTTCCATTTATTTTTTCCATAAATTTGTTCTGACAAATGGAGTAGCCTTGACTTCCACCATGGTAATGAATTCAATAGCCGCAGCCACCATCTTCCTATCCTAACACTCAAGTTTTTATTATTTTTTTGTCATTAATATAGAATTTCATGTCCGAGTAAGAATGCCCTTAAAAAGAGTGCTCTCTAAACAGCGCTATATAAATTGTCATTTATTGTCAATAAATAAATTTAATTAATATGATTTTAAATAAAAAAAAGCGCTATTGTAATTTGAATTATTGATGTACTTGTGCTTAATATTTTTTCCCGTTTTCTACGTGTTTTTTCTATTTGATTGTGTGTGTATAGGTTTATTTTTCAGCTTTGGTGGTTGATTTCCATTTTAATTGTGTGATATGATGAGTTTTGAGGTTTGTTTGATAGCTGTTTTTATTTGATTTTTTTTGTAGAATTTTTGAAATTGAAATTTATTTCCTTCTAAGGCTTTTAGAGCGGAATATAAATTATAAACTCTTATGTATTATATTTTGTGAAATATTATACAAGAATTTTCAATTTCGTCCGATTTCAAGGGTCATTCGCCATAGTCCTCCAGACGATATTTCATGTTTCCGGATAACTCCTCTCCAGAATCCTGGCGCAAGAGTACCAAACCAAACCCCTCCACCCCTATTTCTTTTTCATAAAAACAGAAATCTGAAATCTGAGCAAATTTCCTAGAAATACGAGTACATACATCGAGAATCGGGGCAGATTTCTTAAGAAACAAATATCTAAATTATTATTTTTACAACAATACAAATATTTTCTTTGTTTTCAACAAAGAAAGTATTATATTTGTGTTCCCCATCGTTTGTTACTTGGGGGTGAATGCACCGACGATTGCAGTAGTCAATTTGTTTCCTCCAAGAATTCGGTGTTGCTACAAAATGTTTAGATATTGAAAATAAAATATTTTAGATTAAAGAAAACAATACATATTGTTTAGACGATTAAAAGTGGAAGATTCTCAAAAAAAAAAAAAAAATATGGTCGAAATGAATGGTGATCAAGGAAGCTGAAGATTTACAGAGTTATTAAGATTTAATGTTGGAGTATAGGAGTGGAAGATGGATGAAGAAAAAGACTGATAGAAGCCGAATAAATGCTGTAGAAATGAGTGCACTGAGAAGAATACATTGGGTGACAATGTATGCCAGAATACGGAATGAAGTGGTAAGTGATGAATGTGAACTTATGGCTGATGTGTTGAGTAAGATAAAGAAGAGCACTCTGAGATGAATTAATGAAAAAAGACTAACAAAACAAATAGTATATAGTGAAAATGTGAGTTGAAGGAGTGAGAGAAACAGACAAAAAAAATATAGTTGGATCAAGTGAATGATATTTTGAAAGGAGAAAGTCAGAGAAATCGTAGCAGTTGTATGAAAATGTGTATGGGTGTAGAAGAGGCGAAGAATGTGTGTCAATATCTGCAGCTTTCTGCTTTCTGCCAACTGTTTTGTCTTCTCTGCGTGATGGTATGTAAGTACGTATTTCTCACTTTTCCCTCAGTTAAATGTATCTATCTAATATAATCTTTCTGTATGTACTTGCAAAAAAATCAATCATTTTATGAAGTTGGCGACAACCAGACCTCTCGTAAGCTTCGTGAGTCATGTACAACATTGGCGCAGGTCGCGTGCTGGGACCGGGCCGGGCGCTGTAGCCTGCATGCTGCACGCCGGTGCCAGGGGAGCACATAGCGATGTGACCCTGATATGCCAGTACCTCCTGTAACGACAATAGTTCCTAGGACATTGTGTATAAGTGTACTGGTGCAAGAGAGCATGTCATTCCCGATAGACCAGGTAGATCTATAATTAACTTTTGAAGTGCACAGGGATTTGAAATTAATCTATACGGAGTAATGAATGAATAATAATAATAAAATTTTATAAAGCGCCGTTTTGAGAGGATACTATACTCAAAGGTGCTCCCACTTGGGACTCGATACCACTATTATTGACAAATTAAAAGTATTACAAAGTAAATATACAATACATAAGTCGAGCATTAATATAGAAAGGTAGTGACTGCGAACATTAGAAATTATCCATATATGTTCAGAAAAAAATATATTGGGTAAGAAAGACGACAAAATAAGGGATGATGAACTACAAACAAACATTTATAGATCTTCCGATATGTGATAGTCATGCATTCAGCATAGTGTATGTGTGAAGTGTTCATATGTGAGGATAGTTTGATCAGTTGGGTAAATTTCCATGCGATGAGGCACTACAATTCATAAAGTGAAATCAGTTCTGGCAAGTATCATTCCTTGAGCGATCTCTGTCAAAATTTTGGCCAGATGCGACGCATAGTTAATGTTTGACAGACACTTAAATCGGCCACTTTGACATTTGCCGAAACAATGAAAAAAAAACTAAGTTCCGTGCCGCCATAAAGCATAAAGTCTGACGTTCTCTCTTATCTGTCTACCCCCACAGGGAAACGGATGTGTCGATGGGTACCATACGGATGAAGGGAAAAAAACCTACTCAGAAAGTCTTTCTTCTCGAACAAGTATTTTAAGGAATTATTTTTTCATAAATTCAAGTATGTCAACTCTACAAGCACTAAATTTATAATAAAAAGTCATAGTCCATAGCAGGCATCAAGTTTTCGCATCGCAGATACTTTATGACATATTTCAATAAAAACATGGGGTTAAATAATTTTAAAGTGTTATAATATACAAACCTATTTTTATTTCTTTTGTGTATTGAAAATAAGTGACTCTCGGCCTATTTCAAAATAGCTTATGTGGCTTATGATGCAAACCGAGTTAGATATGTCTGGACCATTATAAAATAGCAAAAGTCTAACAGGAATATGGAATACATAAACTTATCAATTTACAAAATGAATTTATCCATTTAAAATCTTTCGACAAATTTTCATAATCACGCAGTATAAAATTGGTTGTACGTACGATAAAGTGTTGTCATAGTTATGTCTTTATAGTTATTATTTAATTAATGCCATATTTAGAACATTTTTTTCAAACATTATTTCACAGCCGTCATTTCTTAACATGATTATAAGATATAAAATAGTGTTGGAAAATAATGTATGAAAGAAGAAATATGGTAACTATAGTATTGAACAGAAAAATATAAATATTAAAACAAAAAAGTTGTAATACATCAATCAACAATTCCCGGGACTAACCAACATATGGCACCTCTAATAACAAATCCATACCATTCTCAGTAAGTACCAACCTTTAGAAGTGATGTGTCAAACTTTCATGACATTCCGACATTTTGTCATTGAGTTACAGTGGTTTTAGTGACGCTACTTTTGCTATTTTCAAAACAATGAAAAAAAAAACAAATTTCGTGCGTTGATAAAACATAGCTTTTTAATGCGGAAAAATACCGTTCAAACTCAGCGATGGCTTGAAAAGTGTTATCCGGGCTCTGCTCCGTCGAAAACAACCATTTGTCGGTGGTATGCTGATTTCAAACTGGTCGTCCAAATGAGGCTGTTACACCAGAAAACAAAATAAATCCTCAAAATCGTGATGGAAAATCGCAAAGTAAAGTTGCATGAGATAGCTGACATTCTGAAGATGCCATTTGGTGGTGTTTACACTATTTTGCATGAACATTTGTTCATGAAAAAGCTTTTTTCGAAATGGGTGCCGCGTTTGCTCACAACGGAACAGAAAAATACAACGCATCGATGATTCAGGGCGCTGTTTGGCACTGTTGACGCGAAATAAACAGAAATGTTTGCGTCAGTATGTAACAATGGATGAAACTTGGATCCACCACTATATTCCGGAATCAAATCGGCAGTCAGCTGAGTTGAGAGCAGCCGGTAAAAGTTGTCCGAAGCGACCAAAAACTCAACAGTCGACCGGGAAGGTTATCGCCTCCGTATTTTGGGATACGCATAGTATAATATTCATCGATCACCTTGAAAAGAGAAAAACCATCAATAGCGAATATTACATTGGAGCGTTTGAAGGCAGAAATTGTAAAAAAACGGCCCCATATGAAGAAGAAAAAAGTTCTCTTTCATCAGGACAATGCACCGTGTCACTGGTAACGATGGCCAAATTGCATGAGCTGAATTTCGAATTGCTTCCACACCATAGATTGAAATAATATTCCATAGATTGAAATAATAAGATGGTTGCAAAAAGAGCTGAAGATGCTAAAAGGAAGAGACGATTACTTCAATTTTAACGAGCAAGCGAGACTACAGAAGCACCAATACGATGACAACACAGAGGCAAGAACAGCGTCATGTTGAAAAAAAATACTTCTCTTATTGATGGATTATTACTTGTTTCTTTATAAATACTTATCTTATTAATGAATTATTACTTGTTTCTTTATAAGTATCTAATGAAAATTTAAGTCTTCAAAATAATCTCCATAATAATTTTATTCATGAAACTTGAATTTTTTATTTTACTTTTAACGACACAAATAAATTTTAAATACTCGAAAAAAATCCTCGAATTGGTAATGCATAGAGGCAATTTGTGGTCCCGAATGCGGTTATACACAGTGCATAGCGCGGGATCTGCTTTGACAGTATGAAATTGGGAATGCAGTTATCTGGATTATTTAGTGAATGCAAACGACCGGTACAAAATATCAATTCCATGCGCATTTTACGATTCAACGGTTTATCGGTGTTTCTTTATTCCTTTTATAAAATTTATTCTTTATATTTTCCCTCCATAGCTTAGTTGGTAAGACTCTTGTCTTCTACATTCGGGTTTATGATTCGATTCTTTTTGCAACAAATAAAAGATAAACAAAAAAGGGAGAGATTGAAGAGCTCATCTGGTAGCAACATTTTTCCTCATAATTCTAATATTTCCTAAGTGTTCTGTCGAAAAGTGAACGAGTCTTCGTACCTTCTATTCACGAATACAATTTTCAACTAGTCGACATTTATATATCTCGTCGTTCAGTTGCATCATTTCTCATACTTCACTGGTTTCCGTTTCAAATATTCTTCTTTTCAAAATTTCCTTCATTTCACATATCCACCATCGTTTTCTAAATCCTACTGTCCATCTATCCATATATCCAAGTTATCTTAAGATCCAGCTTTAATTTTAGATGTCACAACCGTTTTTCACAAACAGTAATCAAATATTAAGTGATCAAAAGGGTTTTCACAGTATTTATTTTGCTCTTAAAATGCTTCTTATTTTCCTGGTGTTAATTTTTCCTATTTTCTTATCCTTTCTCATCTTTGTTTTTCTTTCCTAGTCTTTAATTATATTTGCAAATAATTGTTTTTTTTTTAATTTTTAAATCAAGGATGCTTTTTATCCTTTTTGGAAATAACGTGCGGACTTTTAATCAGAAATTGACACGAATTGGCATAACTCTTGTCTAGTTGATTGGAAGAGATTGTTATATGGCAATAATCACGTATTTAGTATACTATAAAATAAAGTGTCCAAATAATCACTAGCTTAATCAGTTGAAACCATTCAAAATATGCATTCATCGGAGACTGCCCAACATTTCTTGGTTTAGTGCTACTTTGAACAGGTATAGAACGAGAGCTGCTCTTAAATACCACAAAATTTTGATACACGATCTATCTGAGTCATAAATTAAAAGTTGATTAATACCGTTTCCTAAAATTAATATTCATGAGCAAATTTGATGGTCGATGCGGAATCGGTAGAAGGCGCCTGTCATGGTTACGCAACATTTGCGAATGGACAGGTATCAAGATAGTTGAGGTGGCCAATGACAGGTATTTTCTCAAGGGTGATTGCCAACTATCAAGGAGACTGGACACTGATGAAGAAGAAGAATAATATTATGCCACAAAACATCAGGAAGTGAGAAGAATTGCTATACTCGAAATCCGTATTTGTTTGTTACATACAAGCCCTTAAATTTAGTTTTAGATCCTTTTACATATAAGAGTTCATATACATGTATCTGAAAGGAGGTGAGGAATAGTTCCGTATACGCCATTTTCATGTCAAGAAAACCGAAGGGGATAGAGTGCCAGACTTTTCTATGTCGGGATACGTCGTTTGTTTTTGTTCCTACACCGATGTGTATATTTTTAATAAATATGGCATATCAAGGTTCGCATAAACACACCACTGTGCATTTTAAAATGTTTTCACTTTCAGTAATTTTTATTTCAACCTTTGTTATTTTCCATAGGGTTGACTTTACATTAAGCACGTGTTATACTTCTCACACCTGAGGGTGAAGTTTGGGGAAGTAAAATCGTGCCTAGCCCCATTTATGGGAAACACTGGCGCGTGACTCCAGTCGATGCAGATATTATACGAGTTGTAAAGAAAACTTGATCAAATCCAGTTAGGACAAAAAAAGCAATATTTTGTGTAGATCTATTTTTGATGAAAAATAACCTTTAGATATAATTTCAAAGGTATTTTTCAACAAAGCGTTATTTTTATATAATATTTGACATATATACCATCGCGTCGTCTACCTTTCGGGGTAGGTAGAGAGGACCAAGAGCCAGACTTTTCCATAACGACACATTTAAGTATTTCTACATGACATCCTCAAGTACTTAAGCTCCATGCACTGTAATGCGACAGGCTTACATAGTCTTCTTCGGTGGCATCAACGATAAGTATTCAAATCCTCCACTTTGTGTTATGTCTTTCACTATACTCGTCACAAGTAACGTCCATTCAATGTTCAATGTTTCAAATCAATATTTCACTACAATATATTTTTCAAATGCAGTCAAATATTTCTTAATTAAAAAAAAAATTGTTAGACCCGGTAGGTGTAACTCGGGTAATGACTTCTGTGGCTTAGGAGGTAATACGAGTACATATGTTTGAGGGCAACGCGTACGATTCAAGTTGGTTTTAATTTTTTTAAACAGTTTTCAAGTCTGGTTTTCACTTGTCTATTAAAAATTATTTTTGTATTTTTGACATAGATTGTCATATGGCGAAAAACCGACAGGTTTGTACTTTTAAGAAAAACCGCCAGGTTAGTACTTTTAAGAAAAACCGCCAGGTTTGTACTTTTAAGAAAAACCACCAGGCTAGTACTTTTAAGAAAAACCGCCAGGTTTGTACTTTTAAGAACGAAAGGTTAGTATAATACAAATCCATTTTGGATAAATTCAAATAGTTCTTCCCATTTGCAAGAAAAATATGAATTTTAAATTAAACAATAATTTCTGATAAATATTAAAATGCTGTTAAAGGCTTGGTAGTTCATCGTCTCAGGACAGTTAAAGGCGCTTTTTTGTATAGTTTTATCAAAAGTTTGGCTCATTAGTATTAAGCCGTGTCAATTAAGGATACACACTAAAACCCGATAGACGCGATGTTTTCTTTCATAGAAATTATTTTTTAAATTTTATTTACTGATTGAATAAAAAAAAATTATAATAATTTAAGATTGATATCGAGCTCGGAAAAAGTAAATAAATTAATATTAGCTAGTACTCTTTAAAGTACATGTTATTTGAAAAATTGCATGTGATCTTTGGATCGTCTTTTTTTAACATATTTTATAACTCGTGTCGCTTAATATTAGTGTTCGTAAATAACACACGCTATGCATTTCGTCAAGTTTTATTTTCACCAACATATAGTTCGTTGAGCATTCTGCAATGCCCCACCATAGCTTGCTGAATCCATGTGGAAAATTGAAGTTAAGCCAGTCATCCAGTATAATAGAGAGTGTGAATGTAAATTGGTTTTGTCTCGCAATATCCATTTATGTTTAGTCGTTTTGCAAGATATAAAAACGGCCATAAATCATATACGCAACTATCCACTTCCCCTTTCAGCAGCACGATTTAAATTTATATACAAAAAAAAAGGATCCACATTCTACATATTTTGTGATATTTTTTTGATACAACAAAGTATGACGACCTCCGTGGCCTAGTTTATAAAACACTTGCCTCCAAATCCGGGGTATGTGGGTTAAATTCGTGTTGGAATCCAGATTTAAAACAAAAATGGATTCCAGTCTGTTTTTCATTTAAGGCCTCTTTAAAAAAATTCTGGTTGGTTTGCAGAGATTGTAACATGGTAATAAACCCAACAGATTGTACTATATACAACGACAGTGTAATACAATATATAACAAAGTTATGGGCTTGTATGTAACAAGAAATAAACATAATTCGTATTAGGCAATTCTTTTTACTTCCTGATAACTTGTATGAATGACACAAGATAAGTACAAAGCCGAACCGAATATACCCCAAACGATGATTTGTATTGCGTTGGTATATAGAGATACGAGTACTTACGCATCATCTTATTATAGACATCATGGATTTTTCAATACTCCAAAGAGGGTAATTTGCCAGGGTATGCATCAAAAATATGAAACTCTTATTATAAATTACACCTTGGCATATTTTTTTTATTTAGTGTATGACTGCGCAATGCTTTGGAGACCTCTAACACCCAGTTGGCCAGACTCTTGTTTCCAGCTCAGGGGTTTGTGAGATCGATCTCCGTTGATAGGGTAGAGTGGGACTAGGTGAGCATTGTGGCAAGTTCGGACACACTAGTATTTCAGCAACTGAAATGCACTTGACGTAACAACTTTGGAGAGGAGGCGTGAAACTAGATGTTAGTACCCTGCGATTACCATTTGGTCTCTAGCGGGGAGGTATTAAGCACAAGATACGCTTTGTTTACTAGGGTCATGAACTATGATTTACTAGGGACATGAACTAAACAATACAAGGGTCATAAACTTTACGCTTTGTTGACTAGGGTCATGAACTATGATTTACTAGTTTACAAGTGTCATGAACTAGACAACACTAGGGTCATGAATTATGATTTACTAGTTTACTAGGGTCATGAACTAGACGATACTAGGATAACAAACTATAAGCTTTGTTTACTAGGGTCACGAACTATTTTTTATTAGTTTACTAGGGTCATGAACTAAACAATACTAGGGTCATGAACTATAAACTTTGTTTACTAGGGTCATGAACAATGATTTACTTGTTTACTAGGGTCATCAACTAAACAATACTAGGATCATGAACTATAAGCTTTGTTTACTAGGGTCATGAACAATAAATAGGGCTGATCTATATATTTTTTTTTACTTTAAAATACATTATAGTTCGTTTGTTAATTTTATTAATGTTACAATTTAATTGTTTTTTTTATATCTGGAGCAAATAAAATAAATTGCCAATGACAAAATATTTTATTTACGGAAATAAAACTTTAAAAGAATGTTGAAACAAACATTTGAAGCTATTTTACTATTTTTAGTTAAGTAATGATTGCGTTCATCGAATTGAATTAATCTATTTGCTAATGAAAACCTATTAACATACTTGCACGCTTAAAGGATTAATTTTCATAATGCACTCATTTTTAATTTATTAAAAGGGTACGCAGAATAATATTTTTTTGCCTTGTTCATGAATGTGTCTGTTAAAATATGGATAAGTGATTAAACCCTCATATATGGAGCATTTTAAATGCATAACGTGATAATGAATAATTAGTTATTACTTTAATATATGTACGAGTATGTAAGTGTATATATTCATGAATTAATTTATTTATAAGAAGATATATTTTGTGATATATTTTTTTAATAAAAAAATGACACTTAAAAACGTTATTTGCCGAAAAGTTTATTTTAAACATGAATCGAATACAGTAGACTCGATTATCCGGAGTAGTAGGGAATGATACAGATGAAAAAAAAACGGAATAAATCAAAATTTTTAAAATATCCTACATTACCTTACCTTTTATTTAAAATACTCGTTTGATAGTAAATAAGGTCATTTTACCCTATATTAAATTTTAGGCTAATGGTACTACGGAGATTTCGCAATATTTCTGTTATTTCGAATAACTGACATAGCTTTTAACGTTAGTTAAATCAACTCTGGTCTGTCTGTATCTTTTATTTTGTATCAGAGTACCTTCTTCCTGATCTATATTAGCAGTAGCTGCAGATTTATTATCAGTAACACGTTTCACAGTCTCTTCATAATTTTCAACTTTATATCCAAGTCAATTATCATCTTTATTTATCACAATCACGCGTACTTATAGATTTTTTTACTCTTGTTGTTACGATCCCGGATATGCGAGAGTCGACTGTATTTTGACTTTCGCTGACTAGTTGTTAAAACGTATGTCTAACTGCCCCAAATTTGCAGATTCGATTCCCGTTGTTACTTAGATTAAAAAAAAAAAGAGTTTTGTCTGGTTTTCACTTGAGGCTTATTTAACACCTATTTGGATCGTTGTAAGAGATCGCCATATGATAAGAAACCCATCAGGTTATACTGCACACAAGGGAAGTGTAATATAGTATATTACATTATTTAAAAAAAAAAGTCATCTTTCAAAATTTCACGAGACTACATTTTTGTCGTTGAGTCAAGTGCAACATGATATTCGTAACTGTATTGTTTTAAAAAAAGGGATTGTTTTTTTTCAAAAAAAATGTGAGATTGTAGTTGGACTGAATAATGTACGCTGCGCACTTAATTTCATTACTCACAAGGTGATTCCAAAATTTAAATCAGCCTTTTATAATTGTATTTAAATCGTGTAAAGTGGGATCGTATATAACGAGGGAACCCCGTAAAATATTTTTTAGAAATGACCTTATGAAGCTAAAAGTTTCCTAAAAATAAAAAAAATCTGGTAGCGTACTCTAACAGTTACTTAACTTGCCATTAGAGCATGCCTCTGAAAATTGATAAAAAAAATAGGTAAAACTTTTTTATAAATATAAGAAGTTTCTCGTTTTTTTTGTACTTGTAATTATTTAGAAATGTTCCCGTGGAGTGTAGCGCGAGTATTTAAGCGGTGTAAATCCCTCAGCCAATTTGGAGTTTGAAAGGCGTAGGAAGGGGGCGAGAGGAAAGCAAACTTCTGACAAACGGCCCTCATGGGACCCCTGCCGATTTCAGCCCTCTCACCCTACCCCGGATACATCTGGGGTGTTGCCACGCTGTACAGTGATCCTGTCAAATTCAAAGACCAGATTTTTTTTATTGAATTTTGTTGGATCGTTTAACGTTTATTTTTTTTTACAAAATGTTAAAAAATAAACATTGAAACTACGAAAACTGTAACGCAGTATGCTGACCACAATTTCTTGCGATCTATTTGTAGTAAAAAAAAACAATAAATTGTTTGTCTTTTTAATAAAAGGAATAAAATATTTAACTTTTTTCTTCAACAAATTTCTTCAAAAATTTACATGAATGTTATTCAAAATAGGGTTAAAAATTTTAAACGTGATTTTTTTACTAGTAATTACTTTACTTCATCAATATGAATATTTGAATTTTAAATACTCATCAAAACATTTTTTTTTTCGAGTTTTAGTTTGTGATGTAACAACTCCCGTCGGAATTTGACAGCCGGAATTCTTTATACAATCGTAAACAATTTTTACATACAAGCTCGCGATGTCAGTTATTGTTTTAACTTTTTTCATTCGTCATTTTTTTTTCAATATAAGCAGAACATTATACGAGTAAATACTGTACAATTACAAGCCAATGTGAAGTAATATAACCTTAAATGCACCATATTATATCCTAATTTGTGTATAAAATGACAGTGTTATAAAGAAAAAAATGTGAAATGCAATTAAAAGATGTACAAAAATTAATTAGGTTTGCAAAACAATACATTCTATCATGATGGATACATTTGCCACCCGATGAAAATATCATGAAAATAAAACGTCATCGTAATGAAAAATGTACTATTTGTTGCTGAAAAGTTAACTTGATGGATATTATGATGTCACAACGCCCAGTGACTGCATCATTTCTTTTTTTTTTTATCAAAACAATAAAAGTTCTAAATTCAAGACAGACTCATTTCCAATTTGCCATGTATTAAAAACAATTTATCCATGTGTTGCAAATACCCTATTTTCATCTGCAATTTTTCCAATAGCAGCGAACTCGGATATTTTCGACTGTAGAGGGATGACATCAATTCGGAAATGCTGTGTATAAGTTGTGATTAATGAACGATTAAAGGTTGCGAGTGATTAACATACCATATTTTTCTAAGGTTGAATAAAGACAATATTGTTTGAGAGATTGTTTGATGCTTTGAGGACGCTCTTAGAGTTTTATTTATAATATTTATTAAAGCTTCCATCGTATGAACAGTATAAATAATAACAATTAAAAATGTATCATCGATTGAGTGAAAACGGAAGGGGAAAGATAAGTCGAGAATGAAACAAATAATATTATCGACTTAAATTTAGGATTTTTTAATCATTTTTTGAAACGTTTCAATGACAGAGTGAGTCTAATATTAGATCCTTACTGGTTCCAAGGTTTCACTGCATGGAGAGTAAGGGACGATGTAGCGGTGAACAAAGCAAGTCAATATATTATCTCTGCTCGAGGGTAGCGTAAGTCCATGATCGTAAAGAAGTGGAATATATTCGGCGAGATAAGAAAAGGGGACAGTTACGGGGTTTGCACAAAAGTGATGATAAGAGAGTGGATCAAATATAAACGATATTTTTTATTTGCAGAAAGAAAAAGACTAAGTACACATCATTTTTCTACATAATCTCCTGCTTTAGAAATGCATTTTCCCCAGAGGATCGGTAGTTTTTTTATTCCGTCATCGTAAAAAGAAGTGGGTTGTGTGAGCAGCCAATTGCGCACAAACCCCTCTGCTTCATCGTCGTCGTTGAATCGTTGGCCTACCAGAGCTTTTTTCAGTGACCCAAAGAGATAAAAGTCGCAGGGTGATAGATAGATCTCGTTTCGACACCTTCACGGTCTTTCATGAACTCCTTATGCCAGAAAAACACACGGTGCTTTGACAGTGTTTCATCCCCGAACTATGCCGTCAGTCTTCGCAGAATTTTGGCCGGTTTTACATCTTCACGAGCGAGAAACTTGATAATTATCCATTGCGCAATCGACGGGTGTACCTGTTTGTACAACACTCCTCGACAGGTGTTTGTACATCACTCCTTGAGGAGGCCGCGCACTCCGTTAAAAATTACGCACTCTGAAACAAAAGTCTCGTTTATATTTGATCCCCCCTCGTATATGAATCTTGCGTTTATTTTTCACAATCAATCAATTAAGTTCTTTCTGATATGAAGTGATATGATCGAACGTTTTCAAGTAAAATATAAATCATAGACAAACATTTTGAGGATATTGTATGTTAGCTTGTTCAACTGTTCCTCCGTGATAGCCAAAGGATAAACCTCCGCATAGTTTGAAATTTGAGACAGCTGAGATTGCATGAGCGAAATTTCAGTTTTGGTGGACAGGAATTTTTATAGTACTTTAAGGGGGGGAAGGCTAAAAATGATTCTTTGACTAACCTCATTTATTTCGTCACGCTATAAGATAACTTTATCCATTATCACTCTCAAGTTTTTTTAAACACTGTTAGTTTTACATGGTCATATAATTTGTGAATTTTTGTTATAATGGTACAAAATATAAAATTCTGATACTAATCTTAAATTATATTTGAACATCACAATTCCCCTTTAAGAAAATATAAAATCAATATTATTTTATTACAAAACACTTTCTAAAATGTCAACTTTGTTTCCGATAGAATCTCCAACCGTGCGAAAATACCATTATATGGATTAACTCGTCTATACACATATACTCGTTTTTATTTGAACCGATGCTTATTCTTCGGGCAAGTCAGGCAGACTGTATTGAAAAGGGTTATTACAAATTACTTAAAAGTATTTTCATTTAAACAGTTCAATCCCAACAGGAGAAATTTAAGGCTCTCAAACACGATATGTGCCTTGATGAAAGCAGGGGCTGGTTAAGACGTGTGATGATTGAGCAGTATTTTGGAAATTCAAACTATTTAGAAGCTTAATGAAATCTGTTTTTAATAAAATTTCTGATCCTAATTGCGATTTGTTTGACATATTCATTAAAATCAAAATTAAACAAATATGTTAATGATAAACGTAAAACATGTAGGAGTATATTTAAAAAAAGGAGTTTTTATTTTTTAAGTTGTCTTAGGGAAAAGGATAAACATAAAAACATGAAGTAGAGTTGAATTGATTGCTAAGATTTTTAAAATCTTTTTACAAAAATTTCAAAACCTATTGACAATGTATCGCCGTTAAAAACTTGCTACATGTAAACATACCATTACACCATTGCATTTTTTTGGACAGGCAGAGAGGACAGAGTGTCAAATTTTCCTATCTCACACACATATTTCACCTCTTATACAACTCCTACGATTTCTCTTACTACTTACAAGTACTTTTCAATTTTTTTTAATATCATTTACTTGATTCAATCATATGTTCCTTGGTATTTCTCTATCATACCGTCCAATCACACTTTGCACTGTACATTTGTTGTTTAAGTCTTTCTTCATTAATTCGTTCTACATGCCCAAACCATCTCAGAATACTCTTTAGGAAATGGTTTAATATTGTACATCAGCCTTAAGTGCACATCATCCCATTTCACTTAATTCCGTGTTAATTGTCTCCGTGTATTCTCTCAGTGCACGTTTTTCTTCAGCATTTATTCAGACCATTTTAGTATATTTATAACATCTACGTTCCACTTCCATTCGTCAAAGTTGACAATAAAATACTATTGTAGACTATCATCTTAGCTGTTTCGTATCGCTACATGTCTTTCGATATTCCTCGAACCTTTTCCAGCATCTCAGAAAATACTACCTAAAGAGCAGAATTATTTAATTTGCTCTAATCTTTCTTTACTCATCTATATATTACATGTATTTTCTTTCTTCACTTTCCATCAACATGACTTAGCATTTGACAAGCATATAATATGTGAAGGTAATATATAAAAACAATAAAATTGAAAAAAAAAAACGTGATTTCTAGTGTATTTTAAAATTAAACGAATTTAATTTTGTTGCCTGTTTTTTGTTGTATCACAGAGAACAAGGCATTTTGCTTGTATTTTACTGGGGGCTAATGAACATGAAAAAAATAGGTTGATAACTTTTAACGAAAAATTGGAAAGTTATGTCTTGAAAAAATACTGAGAGAAGCCGTAGATATGCATGCATTAAGAAGAAGAAAAAAGAAGTGACAATGTATGACAGAAAACGAAATGCAGTGATAAAGAATGAATGTAAAATTAAGCTGATGTGTTACGTAAAATGAAGAAGAACATGCTGAGATAGTTAGGGCATGTAAAACGAATGAATTAAGAAAGACTAACAAAACAGATTTATAGTGAAAATGTGAGTGGGAGGCGTGTGAGAGTAAGACCAATGAATGTATGGTTGGATCAAGTAAATTATATTCTGAAAGAAGGAAAAGTCAGAGAAATCGTAAAAGATGTATGAGAAGGTGTATGTATGTAGATGAGGCTAAGAATGTAAGTCGAGATAGGAAAGTCAGGCGCTCTGTCCTCTCTGTCTACTTCCATAGCGAAAAAGCGTTACGGTATGTATGTATTTCATTTTTTTGTCAATTATTCTCATAAACTTGTTAAATTGTTGAACCTAGTTGAATATACGTATTATCCTTAAAGAACTGTATTAATTTAAATAAATTAACTATATTTTCTACAACTTGCTTTCCACCCTCATCAAAAATATTTTTGAGAGATTGGGAACTCTGAGAAAATGTTCGAGTATATGTAAAACACGAGAAAAGATGTTTTATTTTTGGCATTTATAAACCTTCGACAGACCCTGAATATAATATCAGCAGGATATTGCAAGTTCCTCAGTGAAATGTTAACTGTAAAAGCTAAACGTTTTGAATTAGAAACTTCCACAAAGCTCATTAGTGACGCGAGCTAGGCTCGACGTCTGAAATGTGTTTATTTTGGAAATATCTACAAATGACTGCAGGAAATTTTAACGACGAGTGAAATATGCCGAACAGTCAGACATCCGAGCCGAGTTTTCTTATTATATCAGCGTGTTCGACGGATACGAAGAATAATTCACTGTGAAAAAAAATCTTTTTGTAGATTTTCACTTATATGAAATAAAAAACACTAATTCTGTTTTTCAAGGAGCTTAAGCTTTTTTTTTACTTGAATTGAAGTTAATGACGCTAGTTATTTTTTTCGAAATTTAAAGAAACTTTTTCAATGACTCGAGATGATTATTTTGGTCTGTCTAAAGTGACGAAGTGTGTGAAGTTTGATTTACATGATAGTCGTATATACGAGTTGTCAGGACCTGGGGCCTTGCTTGGGTACGGTCGACCAATTAGTTTATTACAGTTATAAATAACCATTAAAAATATCGAACCGGGGCAGTCAAAAGGAGATCTTGCGTCATTTTCGAGAAGGATTGCTTCCTATTGTATCAAACTTAACTGCCTCGAGTGGCTGGCTTTGTCTTCCCGTTTCTATAGAAATACACGACACTTTATGAGGATCGGTAATTGGTGTTCCGTCTTACGATCTGATTTACTGCAGTCATAGATCTATTGAATCAAAGAGAGAGCAAAAGGGTCAAAAATTTCTCTTCCCGTTTTTCTAAAGGAATACGTCGCGCTTAATTTATTGCAGTCATAGATAAATTGAAACAAACGCCTGGGAAGAAATAAAAAGACTTCACTCGAGATACATTTCAAAAGAAGGGTGCTCTATTGTCCCTTAAAGCAATCTAAGTATCGCCTTTAAGGTTACCGGATGCAATACAAAAGATTGTCGACTTTATGACGCTGTTATAGTTTAAATAAACTATTCATTGCCGAAGTAACAACGACGGGCGGGTGAAAAAGAATTATTGTTATTTCAACGGTCACGAGGAACTTTCTATAGAGCTCCAATATGGCGGGGGTTAGCGAGATCCTTTAAATTCAGAGGGGGCGATCTTCCCAGTCTCTTTTCTCGCCACGAAGTTGTCAAGCCATCATCATTCGTCTTAACGCCGTTCGCGAACTTGAACAACCTTTTTTCTCACATTTGATTGTTCATTCTTATTTTGATACAATTTGTTCGGTAAATTCTGGATAATCTACAAACGGGGATCTTGTTTCACCTCAGTCTTTTGATTGAGCAGATTCTGGACTGTTGTCCAAACGACGATCTCGAGGTAGGCGTACAACTCATTCTCGGGTCAAAGTTAACTGATTCTACCAGCAATATCGAGTGCGCGCAAGATTCTGGAGTCTTCAAGACCGGACCGAGTCGTGTGACTGTATTACGGCACGAATTGACGGTCACCAACCATACTGAGGGAATTTCTTCACACCAACGGGCCTGTAGTAACAGTATAAGGTCAGAGGGCCATATACGAGTCGACCTGGTCATACACTTGAAGCGGATCTGGGATAATACATTGTGTCTTGTATTGGAGTAAGATGAACCTTATTTATCCTCTTTTGCTTGTCATTTTATGGTGATATTCGAGTATTCTAGAGATTGGCGATATCTAATCTTTGAGAATTGGCACAATTCCGCAACGGACTGTTGTGAGATTACCCCTGATAAGAAAATTACTTCGACTGCCTGTCCATCTGAAAGGCTAGTGGAGTATCAGAGAGTGATCTGCCCATTTGATTTTCCTGACGGAGTATCAGCTCGTCAGGATTAAATATATAACTAATTACCAGCATATATGTGTTTCATTATATATTTATACCTACCCAAGCCCTGACGACTGCCTACCTCTTCCCACGACATCTTGAGATCTTATTGAGTCTTGTTTTACCTATACTGAGCTACCGGAGTAAGCGCCATACATTGTAACATCCAGGCTTTAGTAATCCAACGGAATTAATTAATTAAAGGGTTAAAAGTTTGAAAGAGTACATATTTAATAGAGTCTCACTGTTTATCGAGTTGATGAGAATACCAAACGGGGTATTGTATAGTACCAAACGGAGTATTGTATAGTACCAAACGGGGTATTGTATAGTACCAAACGGGGTATTGTATAATCAACAATCGAAAAATAAATAACCATCAACTGATTTTTCCATATTATATAGCCTCAGTAAGACGCAGGCTTAATATAAAAGCCTTGTTCACTGGGGATGTGACAAATGAAAGGCAACAAACTCTGATCCATAAAAGTTGTATACCCACATTTAATTACCTCTTGCTTTTTCATAAATTATGTATATCTAAAATTTCTTTCATACACATATATACGAGTAAGTTGAGAAAATAAATACATTATAATAAATCATTTATCAAAGGTTGCAGCTTTAACTTATTTGATTAATAACTTTGTTCTTTTTGCAGCTCTTTTTAAGCGAAGGAGCATTCCAAGTGTAGCGGGGATTAACATACTCGTAATTAGTGATATAATAAAGTAATTTCTTGTTAAAAATATTCTTAATTTAATATTTAATTTTCTTCACTAATATTGTCAACGGGTCGAGGTTTAAATTTTGAGACAACTTAAACGTGGTAATTAATTATAACAACTAATAACTCGTCTCAAAAACATAACGAAATATTCAGCAATACAATTTTAAAGGTACTATCAAGCCTATTTACAGAAAGACTAAGGTTCATAAATTAATTGAAAAAGACCTCTGTGGCTTTGTTAGTAAATCGTCTGTTATTAAACCCGGGGTTGACGGGTTGAATTTCTGTTGGAACCCAATTAATTTTTAATATGCTTTAAATCTAATTTTCACTAAAGATTTCTTTTACAATTTTCAGGCTGGTTGGAAGAGATTGCCATATGATAATAAGCCCACCAGGTTGTACTGTATACAATTAAAGTATAATACAGTATTTTATTTAATTTTCTTATAATGTATTTTATATTTTGACCATTAAAATAATACATATTGAAATTTAGGTTCTGAATTTAGAGTGTACATTAATACAAAACATAGATGCTGCAAACTGTAAAAAATTAAACATTGACACTTCATGCAAAACTTTAATGAAAAAAGTACACACATACTAATATATAGACAAGCACACATCAAACAAAGATCACGGGTTATATCCCGCACATGGCTAAAAAATTACAAAAATATACAAAAGAACCGTTTAGAAAATTAAAAACTAAAATTTACTCTCAAAATTTTCAATTATATAAGCTTACGTAAAAAATATTCACAATCATGACATATTCATTTCTTAGGCGGCGAGTCTGTTGATTAAAGAGTTATAATAACAATTGTCCTTGACTGTGTAATCATAAATATCATATAGTATATCCGATTGCCTTATGTCCATTGGTGGTACACGGAGTGCAACAATCTTTAGAATAGCTGAACAGTCAAAACCACAAGGAACAGTTTTATGAAAAAAATATTGACTAGAGAAAACTCGTCCTAGGCAGAATTTAGCAAGACCTTCTTGTTATATTATATAATATTCACATAATACGAGTATGTTCTATTCACCTTATGGAGAATTTTGTAAAACCTAATTCCACCGGAAGTACTATAATACAATATTCATGTAGTTATATTCCATTCGTCTTACATATAATTTTGCAATACTTATTCCACCGTAAGTATTGTAATACAATATTCACATAATTATGTTCCATTAGTCTTACGGAGAATTTTACAAAACCTAATTTCAACAGAAGGAATATAATACAATATTCACATAATTTTGTTCCATTCGTCTTTCGGAGAATTTTACAAGATCTGATTTCAACGGAAGGAATATATTATAATATTATATTCACATTATTGTGTTCCATTCGTCTTTCAGAGAATTTCGTAAGACTTAATTCCACCGGAAGGAAAATAATACAATATTTACATAATTTTGTTCCATTCCTATTGCATGAAACAGGTACGGTGCCTTTTTTGATAATATTTTAACAATGATAACATCATTATAATGATAAGCAATCATTTGTAGTAGAAATAATGAGCATTGAAAATGTTATTGATATAAACCCGCAAGGTTGTACTATATACAATGAATGAGTAATACGAATACAATAATATTATACAACATAGAAATTTCCTCACCTTTTAAAAGAAAGATTTTCGGTGTAATATTGTCTCCATTAATGAAAATGAAAAAAATATTTCATTTATACTTAAAAAATTGAATTATTGTAATATGGCAATTTAATTTGTATAAAAACTTAGAATGTAAAATTCGTTTGCAAATAGATGGAAAACCACAAAAAAACATTTTGACTTGAATTAACGTTTTCTGCTCCAAACAATAGAGTAAAGGTTGACACCTGTTGGCCGCAGGAGGGTCCACAAACAGCGAGGAGGACGGCGGAGTGATGAGAACATAGAACCTTCAAGGGACATCCCTAAGATGAGAGGCGAGAACTTGAGAACTCGACCCACGCCTGTTGATTGAGAAGTATTTCAAGGAAACTTAAGTTAATGAGGGTGGTTTCGTTTCCGGTTTATAAAGGAACCACACACATTTGAGGTGGTTTGTCTAATTAAAGAAATCTTATTTTTGTATTCGGTGTCAGTATTTTAATTAACATTAAATTATTATTTATTTTTAATTAAATACGCTCACTTTACTTTGAAGACTCGTGTGAATGTAGGCATTCACATTTAAAGTAAAAAAACAATTATCTGAATCATTATTCTTTATACTCACTTATATACAATACACTTATGCACACGAGTACATATCATACATAAAAATGCATCAGTATCTCAAAGCGTATCCTATGGTTTTTTAGACACTTTTTCATACGTCTGCCAAAATTCCGCATTCCGGCATTGTGTCATTGAGTTACAGTGGTTTTTTGTGACGCTACTTTTGCTATTTTCAAAACAATGGAAAAAAACGAATTTTGTGTGTTGATAAAACATTGCTTTTTAATGGGAAAAAATACCGTTCCAACTCAGCGATGGCTTGAAAAGTGTTATCCGGGCTCTGTTCCGTCGAAAACAACCATTTGTCGGTGGTATGCTGATTTCAAATACGGTCGTACAGACACAAACGATGCTGAACGCTCTGGTCATCCAAATGAGGCTGTTACACCAGAAAACATAAAATAAACCCTCAAAATCGTGATGGAAAATCGCAAAGTAAAGTTGCGTGAGATAGCTGACATCCTGAAGATATCATTTGGTAGTGTTTACACTATTTTGCATGAACATTTGGTCATGAAAAAGCTTTTTTCGAAATGGGTGCCGCGTTTGCTCACAATGGAACAGAAACAACAACGCATCGATGATTCAGAGCACTGTTTGACACTGTTTACGCAAATTAAACAGCAGTTTTTGCGTCGGCATGTAACAATGGATGAAACTTGGATCCACCACTATACTCCGGAATCAAATCGGCAGTCAGCTGAGTGAAGAGCGCCCGGTGAAAGTCGTCCGAAGCGACCAAAAACTCAACAGTCAGCCGGGAAGATTATGGCCTCCGTATTTTGGGATGCGCATGGTATAATATTCATCGATCACCTTGAAAAGGGAAAAACTATCAATAACGAATATAACATAGCGTTATTGGAGCGTTTGAAGGCAGAAATTGCAAAAAACGGCCCCATATGAAGAAGAAAAAAGTTCTCTTTCATCAGGACAATGCACCGTGTCACAAGTCGACGGTAACGATGACTAAATTGCATGAGTTGAAGTTCGAATTGCTTCCGCACCCACCGTATTCTTCAGATTTGGCCTCCAGCGACTATTGGCTGTTCGCAGGCCTCAAAAAGATGCTCCAGGGAAAGAGATTTGGCTCCAATGAAGAAGCGATGGCCGAAACTAACGCCTATTTTGAAGCCAAAGATAAATCGTTCTACACGACTGGCAAAGAAAAATTAGTAAAGCGTTGGAATGAATGTATCGCTCTTGAAGGAGACTATGTTGATGAATAAAGAAGAATTTTGGCAAACAAATGTTGTTTTAGTAGTTAGTCCCTCGACTTATTGATCGATGTGTTACATACATCCGAGAAATACATTTTTTTTTCCGGACAAACTAATGCACAGTAGCAAAAACCGGGAAGGGACAAGAAAAAAAGATTTTTGGCTGTTTGGTTAACGTACTGAAATTCTTTGTAAAATGTCGCCGGTTCAAAACCCACACCATGCTTACATTTTGGATTAAAACTATCAATAATCTGATTTGTTTCCGTGTCTTCATGGAATCTCATTTGATATAATAATATTTATAGATTAAAAAATTAAAATTTACTTTTCTATGATCATAACTATTATTCGCAATTTTTACGAATCAAATATTATCAGAGTTTTTGAATACGCTTTAGTGTTTTATTTAGATGCAAATAAATCAACACTTACATGAAATTTGTATGATTGCTGTTACTAATAAATATGATTGCTGTTACTAATAAATCAACACTTACATGAAATTTGTATGATTGCTGTTACTGAGGTTATGTCACAGAAAATGATGCTTACCTGAAACAAAAAAAAATAATTAATACTGCGCCATAGTCTTAACAACTATATTAAAATTATGTTGTCCATTCATCACACACTCAACATTCGCATCAGTCATTCTCTGGTATGCCTATATGGTATGTGGACACCTTAAAAAACTCCTCACCGTTTGGTTTCCCCTTTCAAAAAAACACCTAGTTTGCATATTTTTTTGAAATTTGAAAGCGTGAAAATGTAAAAAAAATACTAAAACGTATCACAAATAGTTTCAGTTTTTTTAATTGTAATTTTTTGAGGGATGCTAAATTGTAACGGTACGAGTATCACAAATTGTTTTAGTTTTTTTTATTGTAATTTTTTGAGGAATGCTATATTGTAATGGTAACACAAATAGTTTCAATTTTTTAATTTGTATTTTTTTAGGGATATTATATTGTAACGGTATCACAAATAATTTCAGTTTTTCAAATTGTAATTTTTTGAAAGATATTAACGGAAGCAACGCTTAGCTATGATAGAGAGAAAGATCAATGCTTATTTATTCGTGTATATGTTACAAAATAATATATTGTAGTTAAATGCAATATACCACATTAAACGTATATTTATAGTAAAATGCAATATCAAGAGAATTCCAATGTTGCTTTATTAAGTTTATGAAAATATAAAGTTGTTTGTTTCATTTATTCCACAAAAGGCAGTTTGAAACAAGATTTTTGCGTGTTGTACTGCGGGACGGTTTATTTACATTTGTGTGCCGCGACTTTAATATATAAGGGAACAAATATTGTACGAGTAGGTATGTTGTGTCTATATGGAATTATATTCTACATAAAAGCCCTCGACTTGGAAGTGTTCCACAACTGTGGCAATAACAGTGAAGAGGCGTACTGCGGCATTTGTTCATCATTCAAGAAATCACTTTAATACTAAACATGAAAACATACTTTTTATGGTTCTGTGTCATGGCTACTGTAAGGTCATTGGGTAGGTTTTTGTTAAAATAAGAATAATCAGAAGCACAGAGTTTTCCTATTTTTATTCACGGTACAAAACATATATATATATATATATATATATATATATATATATATATATATATATATATATATATATATATATATATATATATATATATATATATATATATATATATATATATATATATATATATATATATATATATATATATATATATATATATATATATATATATATATATATATATATATATATATAAATTTTTTTTTTTTTTTTTTTTTTTTTTTTATCCACTTTGCACGGATTTCTCCTGTTATACAAAGAGGGTTTGCTTCTAGCGTTAGCTTATTCGTTAGGAA
The DNA here is from genome assembly GCA_949825065.1 of Odontocerum albicorne. Lineage (NCBI taxonomy): Eukaryota > Metazoa > Arthropoda > Insecta > Trichoptera > Odontoceridae > Odontocerum > Odontocerum albicorne. The sequence goes on along the minus strand of OX463846.1, from coordinate 10,632,570 downwards.
TAATATCAGCCAGGATTCTTCTCATACTGCTAGACGGTACCGAGAATATATCAACCGTGTCATTCAGTTGGTTCGATATCTCTATACCACGCGTGACTGAGTGTTTAGCCATGATATTCGTCCTGTAAGTTGGTATGTAGAACAGAGGGTGATTCCTTGCACGGATATATTTATTGGGTACATATAAACTTAGTGCTTCTAGAATCGCGGGACAGTTAAAGGAACCTTGGAAAACCTTTATTAGGAATATCGCAATGGATTCTTGCCTTCTTGTTTCAAGGCTTCTATAGTTACACACCGTGAGAAGTTCGGCATGGTGAGCATATTTTGGGTAATCGCCCTTTCTTCTGTACCATAGATATCTGAGGAATTTTTTTTGTATTTGTTCTATATTGTTTTTATATTTGAGCTGGTGAGGAGCCCAAACCGTAGATGCATATTCTAATTTGGTTCTAATTAGATAATTATATAAGTTTCGGAGGATATCGGTGCTGTTAAATTCTCTTGATATTCTCATTACAAAACCGAGTAGTTTGTAACAGTCCGATATCAAACGTGAGACATGGTTAACGAACGTGAGTCCGACATCGAAGGTTACGCCCAAATCCTTGAATTCAGAAACTCTGTTTAGTGCCACTCCCTGTATAGTATACTGATGGTGGATTGGTGAAAACGATCGACTATAAGATACACAGACACATTTGTTAATGTTGAACAGAAGATGATTTTGCTCACTCCAGGAGACTAGGGAGTCTAGGTCCTGTTGTAACTGTGCACAGTCGTGAGGTGAATTGATCTTTTTGAATATTTTCAAGTCGTCAGCGAACAATAAACATGTCGAGTGACTTATGGAATTCTGAATGTCGTCTATTAATATGAGGAATAGTAGGGGACCTAAATTGGATCCTTGTGGTATACCAGATCTTGCGATAAATTCCACAGAAGACTTGTTACGGATTGTTACGTATTGAGATCTTTCTTTTAGGTAAGATGCAAATAATCCAATTAGATTATCGCTGAAGCCAAGTTTGTGCATTTTCTTAAGTAATATATCGTGATCAACTTTGTCGAAAGCTTTCTGAAAGTCTGTATATATTACGTCCGTTTGTGAAAGTTCGTCTAAGTTTGACGCAATCTGTTGTGTGAGAGAGAGAAGGTTGGTAACAGTCGATCGTTTTGGCAAAAAACCATGCTGGTTTCCAATAAGTCTTGTTGACACTTGGTGGGTCAATTGGTTGCACAGTACAGTTTCGAAAATTTTTGGAAGCAAAGAGAGAACAGCTACAGGTCTGTAATTATGAGAGTCTAACGGGTCTCCCGATTTGAAGATAGGGCAGACCCTGGTTGTCTTCCAGCTTTCGGGAAATGTATTGGTATTTATGCTCAAGTTAAATATGTAGCAGATGGGATCACACACGTATTTCGCGCAGACTTTGAAAATGTCGGCTGATAACCCATCTGGTCCGATTGCTTTGTCGGTTTGCAAGGAGTTTATGCTTTTCAGCACTTCTTCCTTAGAAATGGAATGGAGCGATATGCTTCTGCTGTCTGACGAACTGTTTAATATATTTTTTATGTCATATTTGGCCGCTGAATCTAGGTAAACTGATTGAAAGTATTGTGCAAAGTTTTCTGCAATCTTTTGGGAGTCTTCAGTTATACTGTCACCCAGTTTCATAGATTTGAAGCTAGTTTTATTCGTTTTTCTATTTTTTACATGATTCCAAAGATTCGAAGGGTTTCCTCGGATGTCGGTCTCTATCTTGGCTAAATACTCTTGGCGCGATTGTTTTATTTGAGTTTTTAATTTGGCTCTCAGCCTTGAGTATTCTAAGTAATCAGACTGGTTTCTGCTTTGAAGATAATTGTTATGAAGTTTATTTTTATTTTTGAGATCTCGGATTATATCGACATTGAACCAAACTGGATAGTTGGGCAAATTTGGTAGATTATGTTTCTGTGGGACGCAGATATCTAGCGTTCCGTAAATGACACTATGGAAGTACTCTACGGCTTCGTCAATATTATCTATGCTATACAGGGTGTTCCAGTCAAAATGTAGTAGAATATTCTTTAAGAGTAAAAAATTTGCCTTATTGTAGTTATATGTAGGGCGGGAGTTGCGTGGGGAGGGGGGAGGATCCCTGGGTGGCGAAGGGCGATACTTGCGACCCCTCCCACGGCCCACGCATCTCACCTGGATCTCCACGGAGAGTGTCGGATGATGTCTATCTTCCTTTACAAAGCATTCCAACGATCTGTCCACCTTGCAGTTGGTATTGCTTAAAACTAGGTCCAGCATATTGCCGTATTCGTTATTTATGTGATTGTATTGGACAAGATCGTTGGACTGAAGAAAACAGTCATAATCCAACAATACTTCCGTGGATTCGTTATTCAAATTAAAATCTCCTATAATTAAAACATTTTTGTTGCGTAACTTAAGATTGTCCGAATTCAGAGAGTCATAAAATTTTTGTCTGGTTTCGTCGGCACCCGTGCACTCGAAGTAAACTACACAAATATATATTGTTGTATTGTTTATCCTGCACCTCACCCAGATGTCTTGGTCCTTTGAAATTTCTAGCTCAAATATGCGTTCACAGGGAATCCTTTGGTTTACAGCCAGCAGCACACCCCGGCTGCTGTAAACCAAAGGATTCCCTGTGAATTCCCTATATATATATATATATATATATATATATATATATATATATATATATATATATATATATATATATATATATATATATATATATATATATATATATTGTATATAAAATATATGAATAATAAGTATTATCATATGGGTCGTTTCAATGTACTGAGTGATTTTTTTTATTCTGACAAAATATTTCATGCATTGACTGAATTTCGTATGCTGGCAAAATATTTCATACATTGAGTGAATTTCATATTCTGACAAAATATTGAATGCTTAAAGTGAATATCATAGTCTGACGAAATATTTCATCCATTGAAAGAATTTCATATTCTTACAAAATATTTCATGCATTGAGTGAATTTCATTTCCTAACAAAAAAATATTTATGACATACAAATACCTAGACATCATCATCACGCCATGTTCCTATTATTCTCAGCTTCATTTCATCTTTATTGTATTACATTTTGTTGTATAATAACCTGGTGGATTTATTGTCATGCGGTTATTTTACATTCGAGATTATGAACGTACTTGAGCGCTCACAATGCGGTCAAAACTAAGTCCGCTATAGATCATGTGATATTGTACATGATATAAAGTTAATGATTGTGATTTGGATTACCAATGTGATGAAAATACCTGGTGAGAAGCACAATCAATAGCTCACTCTAAGAGTAAAGTAGAAATGCTGACAATCGGGAGAACTGGACATCAATTTACTAGCAATATCGAATTCAATGATCATGAGTGCTTTATAATAAGCATATCGAGAATTCGATTATTAACAGTCTTGAAGATGAGAGGTACAACTTTCTCAAAATGTCGGTATATTAAGCTAAATACAGACTATGTGATCTTCAACACCCTTGAATCCTACAATGAATTAAAATGAGAAACGAATTTAATCCCCATATTTAGATTTCACAAAAACCAGATTTTTAGAAGGTTGTCTTTTGACTTATTATAAAAATTAAATAAAAAATACAGTTGAATTTCTCAAATATCTGAGAACTAACCATAAATGCCCCAAACCTATTATTGATTCATTAGAAAAAAAATATTGATTCAATCCCAGAGCAGAACAAATATAGCTTATAAAAGCGTTCTGTGTTTGTCTTATAATATTATTTTTTTGTTTCCTTTCTTATAATTCCATTCTGACTCATTTTATTGAAACAAATAGAGATAAACATTATCAAAAATTTCTGAGCCAGCATTATTTTTATATCTGGACGGACCAGACATATTTGTACACTTTGTATAGTGCAAACTTTTGTTCGAGTTCAGGCAACTTTGTGGAAGAACATTTTAAAGATATTTCTTATCACTATCATGAATTATAAATACACAATACAGTGTTTATTAACTAAAAAACTTTTTTTACATTATATTATTTCATTAAATACTTTAAACCGAGATATTTATTGATAATATATTTGAAAGTTGTAAACACAATTCTTCTAAGTATTGTATAAAAAAATGGAAAACATCTGTAGTTTCAGGAAGCATTTGAAGATTACTCGCTTTAATAATAATTTTTGTAAACATCTTTTACACATGCTCAAAATATAATTAGAGAAAAACCTTCGATTATAATTAATAGAAAAAACAGTTAAATCCATGTTCTTGTAACTGAGACAATTGCTAGAAACCAATAAAAAAACAAAATAGTTGTATCGAGACTATTTAGCCACTAAAAAAACAGACGTATAAAAGTTACTAAAAGCAGATGTTCTTAATAATGCACAGAAGATTTCCAAAAAAACTTCATTTACATTTACGAGTACGATACAACTATGTTTCATAATTATTTTAATATATTTCATAATAATAATCCTTAGCATAGAGGTTGAAACTTTTGTGTCGTTTTCGATGACAACAATGCCCCAGTATTTGTTTATACGAGTATTCAGATATTTTTATTATAAAATGAAACTTAAAAAAAAAAACAAAACAAGAGATACGCAGAAATATTGTGAAATTCAATACATTATAGTTCGGAAAATCTAGGATGAGTCCTGTGACAATACAACCTTGTAACGATGTTCAGTAATTTTAATTATTTTATCAACTTTAATATAAGGCTCAATTCTGATAAATATCAAGTTATTTAGTTAAATACATTACATTAGGTTGTATTGGGGCAAATTTGTGAGCTGTCACAGGACTCATAATAGAATTTCCGAACTATAGCTCGTATTATTTAAAAAAAATCAATATCGTAGTGTTGCTGCCAACATCTTAACCTCACACAAGAGGTATTTGATAAGTATTTTTTTAAATTATTCTTGTCTCATAAAAGTTTGATGAGTCTAAGTCTTGATAATAGTGAAACAACAAATACAAAACCAGAATATATTTAATGTGGAACGAATGAATGAAGAAATACTAACAAAACAGATACACAGTGCAAATGTGAGTGGAAGGCGTGTGACAGGAAGACGAGGGAAAGTATGATTGGAACAAGTGAACGATATCCTGAAAGAAGGGTTCGTAGAAAGTCAGAGAAATCGTAGAAGTTGTATGGGAAGGTATATGTATGAATGTAGAAGAGACTAAGGATGTGTGTTGAGATAGAAAAAGCTCTGCCTTCTACTCGTATTTCTACTTTGATAGGGTATGTAGAAAATATTTAAACTCAGTAACAAGAAGAATTAAAAAAATCTGGAAATGTTTGAAATAAACACTATCTTTTCTATATAATACTTCAAACTATCCAATTTTAAAACCACGATATCTTTCAATACATCACAGATTTCTGAAAATAATTAGTCTTTGACTGAAAAATCATAAATATATCCAACTATTTTGTGTTTTGTGATGAAATCGAGTAAGCTCAAGAATACCAGAACAGTTAATACCATAATTAATACCAGAACAGTTAATACCATCATTAATACAAGAATAGTTAATACCATCATGAATACCAGAACAGTTAATACCGTCATTAACATTTTATAACAAAATACAAATCCGCGAAATCTTCTTTTCAGGATGATTGTGCAAGGCCCAATTCTGAAGGGCATCGTAATCAAGATCTACAATCTTTAATTAAACTATCACAGGAATGAATCTTTTCGATTTAAAGTACTCGTAATTATATTGGTATTAAGGAGACCAAACTGTGAAGTTATGCTTAAGTTGTTCTTATAAATTATGTTAATAAAGTTTTTGATGTGAGAGGTTTTGTCTAGATTTTTTCATTTAAAAGTATACCACCGGATACTAGGCAGAAAATATGCATGTGTCATTAGAGGGTAGTAGCACAGAGGGTTCGAACTGCCGACCGGAAGTCCAGTGCATTACCAGTGCATTAACCAATTAGTAAAGTGTATAAGCTGAAGAGGAAATTCTGTAGGCTTTCAATATTGATGAAACCTATATTTTTACGTGCTATCAATTGAAAGAATTCAATAAATTCTATAACATTGCTATAAAAAAATATTCCATGAAGGGTCTACCGACCCACATCTATCAAGACGATTTGTAAAGGATTTTTCTACTTTTGTGAACACTACTTGTAAAACAGTGACAGCGTGGCGCGATGTGTATATCTGGAGTGTGGGTGAATGGGTCAAATTGACTGCGCCGAAATGTCTGAATACCGGGTAAACATGTCAACTTGATATTTGTCGAGGGACACCACAAATAGCATACACAACATTTGTGTTCAAATAATCATGTTTATGTACGAGTCCTGCTTCAATTATTCAATGCAATTAAAAGTTTTATGTTTTTTACGAAAATTCTTAGTAGTAAAATTACGATGATGCCAAATTCTTACATATCAAGAGTAACGGGAATAAATTGGACATATTAGAGGCCCTAGAAATGTCTAAGTCAGTGCATCGAGGTGAACATCTGGCAAACACATATATCCCAAGAATCTCTCCGCTGCTCGCCGAGGTTGTCCCAACCCTCCCTCAACCCCTAGTCCCGAACCCGAATGTTTACCGTTAGAAGCGTGTATCTCGGTACCAGTTCAAACATAATTAAGTCTTGTTTGTGCTCCCCTGATGATGAGGTGAAAGCCTTGAAAGCGGTAGGGTTATACCGTTACAAAAAGTGGAATAAACAGTGTTTGATAAAACAAATTACAAAGTAAAATTACCGATGAAATATCCAAATTAACTCAATTCTTCATCGTAACGAAATTGTTTAACTTCGCTTAAGGATGTGGTCGATGGTTTGCAGCTCGTCACATGCACAGGCAGGGTCATCCGAGATCCTCATTTGACTATGTTGTCCCGGATTCAACGCACCTTTGTGCCGAGTCTATTTAGACTTTTCCTCGTACTTTAGTTGAGGTTTGCTCTAGAAGGGAGGCGCTGCACTTCCGCCAATCGTCGGGCATTATTGTATTGCTTCATAAATGTTGCGACATTTTTGCAAGACACTTGTCTCTCGACCCATATATAGCGGGTTCAATTCTCGTTTTTACTTTAGGCTTCATTAATATATTTCTGGTTGGCTGTAAAATATTACAAAATGGCAATTAACCCACCGGTTATACTATAAACAATAATAACGTAACACAATGTAATATAATAAACAAAACAAAATCAAAAATATATTTGTTGAATCTTAGAAAAGACGTTTGTTTAAAAAATAAAACACTTCTTTTAAAAAACAGTGTTTATTTATATTATTAAAAATTCACAAATACATCTTTACACGATGTTGAATAATGACCTTTTCAAATGTGAATAAAAAAGGTCATCACTTAAAAAAAAATATTTTGGTCCATTTTACTTTAAAAAATCTGTTTTTAAAAGTAATTTCACATTATTTTTCACTCATACTTTTTTTTACTCCCTAGAAGCTTTATGTCATAAAGAAGAACTTAACTTTATAACAAAAATACGAAGATTTTGATTTCAAAGTCCAGACAAAAATTTATTAAAATAAATCAGGATTAAAAACGGAGACTTTTCAACTACAAAAGGCGAATGAGAAATATTAAGGGGACTATTATAGAGCTAATAATATTGAAAAAAAATATGAAAAACATTTGAAGTGAACTCTATATTGTTGTGTAGCAACCATACTAATGAGTGTTCACCTGTCTTATGCCTTCTGTGAAAATTAATACAAAATATTAATAAATTCGTCTGCAATGATTTTTGTGTCAGTGAATAATATGTTGATTTGATAAATACTTAAAATAGCTCTGTACATTTGTTTCGTTAGTATTACTTTATGCATTCGTTTTACGTGTCTAAACCATTTCAGTGTGCTCTTGTTGATCTCACTTAATACAGTTAAGCCTAAATTTCACATTCGTTCCGTATTCTGCTATACATTGTCAATCCATGTATTCTTCTTAGAGCACGCATTTCTACAACATTTATTAAACTTCTTTCAGTCTTTTATACGCCTAAGTTTCACTCACATTCACTAAAGTTGGTACTAGATACTGTTGTGGACTATCATCTTAACAGGCTTAACTATCTCACAGATAATATTGTAATTAGTTCTAAAAATGTATTTTCCTCAGTTGTTAAAATCTTAAACGTGACCTATGATATTTGTATTACTTAAAAACGTCTAATGAAACATTAATAATGGATTGATTTGTTTTTTTTTTGGGAGGGCGCCCTTGACTTTGCCGCTACATTAAGTAATTAAAAACTCACATTTCTAAATTAATGTCTCTAAAAGAACTTCTATTTTGGCACAAGTCCACTGTGCAGGGTGCTTTAGTGCCATTTTGCCGGGTTTGGCAGCTGCGCCCGCCTGGATCCATATTCCCTTATTATGTGTCGCTGATACTCAATAGCGCTACAATTTAACGCTATGCCAAAATGGTTTTGAAGTCTGTAAGCGATTTTATAAGAATTTTCACCCTAAAGAGAATTTATATTTTGAAGCGAAAATACACGCAGGGAGTTTATATAGAAATGTATTGGTTTACATAATGTACGAGTATATAGTCAAATATTTTTTTTTTGACTTATTTTTTAATGTAAAACATTCATTAGAATAAATTTATCGATACTTTCAGGAAATATACAGCTATACTTTTGAAGTTTTGACCAAAATGAGAAAAAATGTATTGTTTTCTTTGAAGATATGAATAGTACGTTAGGTCATATGTATCACATACTGAGTGAACTCACTTCTGTGGAGACGGTTGGCAGTTTAGATCTCGTGTTGTGCTTCTGCCCTCAAATCACTTTATTTTTTTACAATATTATTAGGATATCTATGATTTCGATAATATATTTTATTTAAAATAAAGAATACTTATTATTTATAGTTAAAACATTAACATTCTGGAGGTTTAGACATTGTAATTCGTTTTATCAAACACTGTTTTGTCTTAACATTGTTTATCAAACACAGTTAAGTCTTGTTTGTGCTCATCTGATGATGAAGTGAAAGCCTTGAAAGTGGTAGGGTTATACCGTTACAAAAAGTGGAATAAACAGTGTTTGACGAAACAAATTACAATAAAGAACATGTGTTTTGACTAGTTATCTTTAAAAAAAACAACTAGATTCCCATCAGCCTTGCCGCCATTACGCCATGTCATTTTAGGGGTAGGCAAAGATAACAGATTTCCACTTCATAACCTAGCATACATCTTTCATTTATGCCGTATACATACACATCGTCATGCATTCTCTCTTACTTTAAATACTTTTCACTATTCCCTCTTTCAGAATTCGGCAACCAAATGAAGCAACAGAATTGTGTCATTTGGTTCTGAGATATTTTTCTAGATCCCCTCTAATTTCTCGTATCTTCTTAACTCTCGTATCTGCTATTTCTTCAAAGTAATGATATTTGTTAAACTATGTTGAGTTAACTACTCCAAAGTTACAAAAAATGGTTTTTACAAAAATAATTGGTTTAACAAATCATAGATTTGAAAACAAATATTTATGTTACCTATAATAATGATTGTCTTTTTTATTAAATATTTTTTGACTTGTTATGTTGTGTTAATGAATTCTATCCAATAGATTTTATTTCATTTCATAACAATACAAACAAAAAAAACCACACACACACATAGCGTTATATTGCTCAAGACCGCTATATTTTTGGATTTAAAAATGTTAATTAAAACACGCCATTTTATAAATTTAGGTGGAATGACCAGAAATAATTTTTTCAAAAATATCAGCTTAGATAAACTTTTTTTGTTGTTTGAGCAGGTATTTATTTTCACTTCCTTGTCATAAAATCTAGCAGGCTAATTGTCGGATGGCAATAACTACATACCAACCAAACAAAAGTTAATAGTTACAAAGTCTCAATAATTAATCAAAATTTTATTTTTTTATACAAAATTAAAAAATAATAAAAAAAACAGTAAAACATTAAGAACCGATAGAAAAACAAAGAATTGTGAAGATAAAAGGCTAATCAGGTTTGAAACACGTTGCCTTGCTCATTTGAAATAAACAGTTATTTTATTCACTGTTTTTAACGGTTGAATTTTAATAAAACGGTTTTGCACTTTAAAAAATGCCATGGAATTGTATAAAAAGTCATATTTTAATACCTTTCTTAATCGATTCCTCGTAACTGAGTCATTACCTCTCTGGTTCATCTACCCAATTCTGCTCACAATACTTCTCATCTCTCTACACTTTGTGCCTTTCTGAGTGCTGCAGTCACAGATGACTTAGTTAGTCCACCTCTGTTTTGTCATCTCTCTTTGTATGATGGGTCATTAGTATACCTCGTCGTCCAACGTATCCTCAGCATGTGTCTTCAGGATCACATGTCGAATGCAGCTACCTTTCCTTTCATTTTTGATCTTATTTTCTAGGTCTCAGCTCCATATAAGAAAACGGAGAAGACCAACGAATGCATTAGCCTTCTTTTGGTTGTTATTGAAATTATTCGACCTTTCCAATTTCGCTGCAGTTTGTATGTGAGTTATTTTCATCGCATTTCAATACAGATACAAAGAAATAATTTCAAACCAAAGAATAGCATCACAAATATTAAAATTTTTGTTAAAGTATAACGTTTACTTTAGTAGGGTATCAAAAATAAAATAAAATATTTGTAAAGAATATCATACAATGGCTGCCTTATACCATATTACGGCATGTTCTTTAATAGGATCGTAAACGAGATATGGTTCGGGCCGATATCGATGAAAACAGAACGGGATACCATAAAATGGTTGCTGTGGAAGAGGAGAACACATTTTGGAGCCTTAAACGTTTGAATGTGAAAAAGATCCAATACACGTTTTCTATTATATTTAAAATATCGAATGAGAAAACTGTATGTGTATTCACATATGTTACATACTCGGCCGTTAAAAATATCTAGCCTGCAAAATGTGTATTTAATTTTGAAATTCAATCGTAAAAATATTCTCCATACATATTTTACGGCGACCTCAGTGGCTTAGTTGATAAGACGCCTGTTTTCCAACCCGAAGGTTACGGGTTCAACAATAGGCTCTCCCACCTGATCGAGTATGATTATCAGCAATCTTGTAGATGGAAGTCCCCTATGCGTGTGATATTTTATTGTGTGAAAGATATTGCATTCAGCTAGTACAGTCTTAACAGATCAAACCCAAAGTTTCGATGGCAAGGAGATTAAATTTCTATATGTAGCGCTTCTAATATAGTGCTATCTTTATATTGTTCCTTTTATCAAAGCATTATTAGAGTGATGTGCATGGCCGCGCATTAACGTACCGGACTTCAGTGTGGAAGGTCGTCAGTTCGAATCCCGCACGGTGCTACTTCCCTCGAATGATGCGGGCATTTTCTCCGCCTATTATCCCTATTTCCGCCTAGGGTGTAAAGATACCTATGACTTCGGTGATATCTATTCATTAAAAAAAATAATGGTATGCAGCATATAAGCTACAAAAAAAAACATAAATTCAGATGGAAAATGGTCTAAGAGTAAAATCAGCCCAGAATCGAATCCACCAGGAACGAACCTGGAGCGCTTCCTTGCTTATTATGAACCACAGCAATTAACGTATGTTTTATTGCTTTATAATGTATCTTCTATCTCACATTATATGACTGAAATACTACTGTTTACATTTGTAAAATGATCTGTCCAGGAAATCTTGAGGAAATGTCTGTAGATTCACATTTGACGACTTCAATCCTTTGTGATATTTCCTGGTTTGGTGTCCACTACGTATAAGATATATGTTACTTAAGAAATATAATTTCATTGCTGGTTGCTGAAAGTTTAAAATTCTTTTTTTAAAGATTTCAAAAGCTATTTTCAACGTATTGCCGGTAAAAGCTTGGTGTTTTGTAAAAACATGTGTATGGGGTTGGACCTTCTCTATCCATAAGTATAGTATGGAATGTAGAAACAGGAAAGCTTCGTGGAAAGCGGTGGTAATCCTTCAGGGGATTATGTAAAATTTTAATGTATCTGCGTGAAATGTGTTATGCCAGAAAGAATACACGAAAATTTTAAAGGTGAATACATGAAAGTTTTTAGAAAAAAAATTGTTCCAATTTTTGCTTTATTTTTGTGGAAAAGAGAATGTGTTTTAACATTTGAAATTCTTGATATCAACATTTTACACATCTGTGCTTAGAATTATCTTCAAAATATTTTTGACAATTCTTTTCTTCTCAGTCAAGTCAAGAAATCAGTACATTCTCGACATTCCTTTCCTTTTCAACATGTTTTTCTTTTTCCTTTGAATGATGATATTACACTTTTAAAGTTGTTATTTATATTGTTTATAAATTTTTACAAAGCAATAATTATTTGAGAGTTTATTGCTAGCATGTATCTTCCTTTATTAACTTGTGTCTTGTTAGTTGGAAAAGATTGCCACATGGCAATAAAACTACGATCTTAATAAAATAATGTGTTAAATGAATAAATGATATGATTGAAAAATGAGTCTAAGTTTATGCTGAATATTTTATTGTTTCTTAAAAATACGAAGAATGTCAATGTATCTCACATCACATCTTCACCATCCCTAGAGTTAAAACCTCTTTTGCCCAAAGGCAATATGCTTATTTGGCTCCCATTACATACAATGGCGTGCCGACTTCAATAAAGGTAAAGGTAGGAAAACCATTTAGACAGTCGATCGGAGCGTGGTTGTTATTGCGACAGGATTTTGAGTACTTGGGCTTTCAGGATGAATGACGAGTGGAAGGGATTTATGTGAGCTCGTGAGTGTGGGTTTCTTCTTGTTGTTTTAATTTTGGTTGTTTTTGTATTTGTGTTTTTTTTTGTTTTGATATTAATTTTTATTCTTATGATTGTGTGCGGTATAGTGTGGGATGAATATTTTTGGTCTTTCTGGAGTGATGGTGTGTGAGGAGTTGAATTTCGCAAGATGTTTCCAGTTGTAGTTGAGTGTCACTGTCAGGTTGATGAGAGCGTGCAACGGGGTTTTGTTTTTGTGTAATCAAAAATCGGAAAGAAGTATCGTTTTTTTTTACATGCTAAATATCCTCAGTGAGATACAGGCAAAAGCCTAGTTTACTGAGGATACGACAAATGAAAGGCTACAAACCCAGATTCATTAAAATTGTATGTCCAAATCAAATTATCTGTTGTTTTTCTCAAATTGTGTTTATTTCTTGTCAAGTGTAATAATAAATAAAATAAATAAATAATAAATAAAAGATGAATTTATAATATTTAACTAAATATTAGCTTGTCATCATCATGCCCATATTGGGTTAGGCAGAAATAACAGACGTGCACTTAGTTTTATCCTTCCATACATATTTAAGTTCTGCCATGTTACATATACCTCGTCATGTATACTCTCCTATTATAGGGGCTTATCACTCTTTTAGAGTTAAATTCTAGTTTTTACTTTCATCATTCATTCTTAATTTTCATAATTCTTAATTCTTAATTTTCATCATTCATTCTTTCTACGTGTCTCAACCATCTCAAAGCTCCTTTCCATGTTTTAAGCATTGCATCATCTTCCAATATATTTTCTTTCCTGATTTTCTCATCCTTTATTTTGTAATACATTAGTTTTCCAAATACGAGTACTATAAGAAAAGTTCTCATTTACGTCGTATTTATCTTACACCAATAAATTTTTGCCACGTCTAAGTTTTATTTATTTAATACTTTTATTGCAAATGCAATCTAGCGGGCTTACTGCCAGGCGGCAATCTCTTCCAACCAACCAGACAAAAGTAAATAAAGCAAGTTACTTGGTCGCATAAATCATTCAAATGACTATCCATCCCCACGAAATCAATAAACATATACGTGAGCACATGCCCACGAACCCCACAAAAACGGACAATCACTCGAACATTATTTTTCATATAAAGTTAGATATCATCAATTAAAAGGAAAATAAGGGATGGCGGAGAGGAAAGGAAAAGAAAAATCAGGAATGAAACACGTTATTTTACTGACTAGAAATTAAGAGGTTTTTCAGTCGCTTCTTAAAGCATGCCAAGGACGAATCGAGTCTTATATTGGTTTGTAACTGATTCCAGAGTCTCACATTCTTTTACTTGCATCTCCTAATTTTAAGACCAATATTGCATTATAAAATACAATTTGCAAGAGCAAGATTTGTAATGATGATGAACCAATTATTTTAATATCAAATATAATATTGTTAAATAGCTGTCTAACGTAAAAAAACAGAGAAGGATATACACCAAGTATTTGGTATCAAAAAGAGGCCAGTCTAAATGGATTTTTCCAGCTTCATTTCGTTGGCAGTCCGCCAGTGATAAACACAACATAGAATATTAAGTAAAACAATATATTTGACAAATATCGTGTGTATAAAATAAAATAAAAAACGGGATTAAAATAACACAGTTGTTTACATTCACAAAACAGCCTTTCTGTGTATTTTGTAAATCTTTACCAAGAAATTTGTTGATACGTCGCCCTGGATACGATTTAAATGGACGTTTTGCCTTAATACAGATAACTAGTTGCAACCCATGAAATATTAACGGAAGTTAAACAAATTCTACATTTATGAAAATATATAATAATAAATGTAAAATTTGTTTATATATTGGATGTTAACATAAGTTGTGTCCGTTTTTTTTTTCAATTTAAAAATGAGCACCAAAAGTAAAACAAAATGGTAAATGTTATACGTCATTCGAAAGAAAATTTTCTAAATTTATTCCCTCAAATGAACGCGAACAGAAGGAGGTGTCGAAAATGAAATAATATATGTAACGTAAAAGCAAACACAATATCTTGTAGAGCAGAAAAATTTCTTTCGAATAACGTATAATATTTACCATTTTGTTTTACTTTTGGTGCTCATTTTTAAATTGGAAAAAAACGGAAACAACTTATGTTAACACCAAATATATCATTTATACATCGTGCTCTTTTACACCGGCTTAAAAATTGTTAGCTAGGTATTTAAAATTCGTTCAGTATCACGGACCCACCGAGGTTCAAATTTACTTTCGGAGAGAATCCAAGTATTCCTCTCTCGCTCTCTTGTATTCAAAATTCAATTCTCGTATTCTTTCTTTGACGACAACCATCATACGGGTTTTGGTCTATTTATATTATGATTCCACGAGAATTGTGTGTACAATATGTTTGTTTTCTAACGCACGTAAAATAATGTGAAATTTCGTTAATGATCCTAGCTTTATTGGGGCAAGATATTGTATTATAACCTCAAAGGGTATAACAAACATTTTTAATGAAAAAACTTTGATATATTGGGCCGACCGTAAAGTTGTTTTGTATTTTTCTGATAGAATCGTTAGGGCCAAAGTTTCGTTGATAACTTCATTCCAAACCTGCTGAATATAAATTGTTATAAAAGGTACTAGTGTAATGATTTTTTTTGGCTACTTTTGGTACTTGGTGTATTTTTACTACCACAAAAGAACATAAACGTAATTTAAAATAAATCTAACATGGTATCCACTCTAAAAGGCCGATTACTACTAATGACGACAATTACAGAATAAAATCTTCCTTTGGTTTTCAGTTAAAAATAAGAAATACATTTTTGGACAACCTATTATTTTTCCAATTTGCCTCCAGGTGCTTGGTTGCAAAACAGCCTTATTTTAAGCTCTGCGGGAGAACGATATAAACAAATTTATTTTATTAAGCCACGTTTATATTTATGTCTTCTTAGTTTACCCGGTTTAAGTAGATAAATTAGACACAATAATATACTCGTACTAAACAGGAAAAAGCCAAAATTGGAAAGTATAAATATTCAGACGATTACTCATTAAGACCTTAATTTTCCATTCTATATATTATAAATATCTATAACACAAATTTGAGTAAAATTATTCTTATGGGTAAATCTACTATTGAACTTGACAAAAACATTATGGATGGTATAAACGAAATAAATTTTATCACGTGCTCCACAAAGTTAAGCTTGTCACATTAATAAAATTGTTTAGTTATATTAAGACTTATTAATATAAAATAAGAACACTGTATTATTAATGTATTTATAAGACATATTAATAAGAACACTGTATTATTAGTATTAAAATAAGAACACTGTATTATTAATAACTTAAATAAGAACACTGTATTATTAATATTAATATACTGATTAAAATTATTATTAGGCGATCCAATGATCGTTCTGATAATTGGTCATCTCTTCTGTAAAAATCCTCTTTTCTCGGAGGTCAGAGTTCTTCATAGTTATCTTGACCTTTGAGGCAGCAGCTCTGAACGAATATATGTGTGTGGTACTACAATTAAACCACTCCCGTAAGTTCTTCAATCAGGATACGTGTATTTTTCTCACATCTTTTCCGTCTGAATTTCCCCCTGCAATATCCGTTGAACAATCTCATATTTTGCTCCATGAATTATAATGCATTAAGTACTCGAACTTTCTCTTTTTGATAAGTGGTCAAATATGCATTTTTATAGGAACCATAAGAAATTGGAACCGTAATAATTGAGTGGTTTTACTATCAGGTGAAGAGAATACTTTTTCTAGCACAATTCATAACAATCGATTACATTAATATTCACTATTTTCACGTTGTCTACGAATCGCCAGTTGCTGACCCCTGCTTTATATGTATAGTACAATAATTTATGTCGAGCCATATATCCGACTGTAAACGGGACAATAAATTAGCGTTAAATAATCATTCTGTCAGGCAGCCTACAAGCATGAGCAGCCAGCGGGCTGACTATAATAACCTAATTAAACCGGAATTGAGAAATAAACTCATTCACTAAATGAGCTATGAAAATAGCAATTCGTAACCTTTGTTTTGATCACTTTATAATGAAAGAAATGTTCGTACAGTGATTTAAATATTTTTTTATATACTTCGGATTGACTTATACCCAAGTTTTTATTATTTGATTTGCTGATTCAGATAATAGGCTGGATTAATATGTTTACCACTAACTACGCAATATTGCGTAGTTTTAGACGAATAATAGAGGTCATCTACGCGATATAGCGTGGCGAGCTACAGTAACTTGATTGAGTTAGTAAAGCCCCGGCATGCGCTTGGCTTTACTAACTCAATCAAGTTACTGTAGCTCGAAGTGAACGTATAACTCATGGCTTTACGTGGACATTATATAATAGGGATACTACAGAAGGTGCTTCAGTATATAAAAAAACAGAATAAAAAATTGGCTTGAACAAATTGAGAGAAATGACGGGGGTTGTTAGTGACAGAAGACTGCCAATAAAGCTTAGGAGTCATATCTACAAGTAAGTGATCAGATCCGATATATTACAAGGAGCCAAGTGTTGACTTCTTAAGAAATAAATGGAACAACTGCTTCTTGTCGTGGAGATGCGCATGTCACAGTGGTCATGAGACGTCATTAGATTAAATAAGATCCATAATGAACGAATTCGCGGAGCTATCAAAGTGGCGATAATAGTAAATAAAGCCCAGAAAGCACGACTACACTGGTTTGGGCACGTGCAACGGCGGGTTGAAGAGTTTACGCAAAAGACATCCACGAACGAGAAACTCCCAAATGGACGCAAAGGGAGACTCAATAAGAGCCTTTATAAGAAAGTGGAGGAAGACATAACGAGATTCGGACTATCCTCTAGTGATTGGCGAGATTGAGAGAGATGGAGGAAAATGATCCAAACAGCCGACCTCAAATAGATAAGATAAGGCAAGGAAAAAGTAAGAGACACATTTCATTTTTACAAACAAAAGTGAAAAGTTAGAAACATGATAGTATTAGGTCCTTACATATGAAATTGGCGTTTTGTTTGGGAGGAACATAAAGTTGATTTTTTTTAATATAATATATTTATTTAATCAAAGTATGTACCATTGCTATCTATGCACTTTTGCCATCTCATAGGTAGTTCATCGATCCCTTTACTAAAAAAACCATTCGGACGAGAATCAATAAAATCTTTGAAGTCGGTTTGGACTGCCCCATCGGAGTTGAATTTTTTCCCTTGCAAGAAGTTATCCAAATTTCGAAAAAAATAGTAATCTGTCGGGGCAAGGTCCGGAGAGTACGGTGGATGTCTTAGACATTCCAATTGAAGCTCTTCTAATTTGGTAGCCGTCTGTTGTGCAGTGTGTGGTCTAGCGTTATCATGAAGCAGCAGTGGCCTAGAGCGATTAACCAGCCTCGGTTGTTTAGCAGCTAGCTTTTCCATCATGGTTTGCAGTTGCTGACAATAGACATCTGCCGTAATCGTCTGGCCAGATTTAAGAAAGCTGTAGTGAACGACACCAGCACTAGTCCACCAAACGCTCACAAGTAACTTTTTTGGAGTCAATTTTCGCTTGGGGCATGGTTTGGCTGGTTCGGCAGGGTTCAGCCATTGCGATGAGCGCTTCCGATTATCATACAGGATCCACTTTTCATCACAGGTAATGATTCGATTCAAAATCCCTTCATTATTGTGCCGGTTGAGTAATGCAACGCAGCAGTCAACGCGCGTTTGTTGATTTGCTTCACTCAATTCGTGAGGTACCCACCTTTCAAGCTTTTTCACCTTCCCAATTTGCTTCAAGTGGATTAAAACAGTTTTATCACTAACACTGCAGCCTGCAGCTAACTCGGACGTGGTTTGCGATGGATCCGCTTCCACAATAGCCTTCAATTCTTCATTATCAACTTTGGTCTCCGGCCGTCCACCGGGCTTGTTCTGCAGGTCGAAATTTCCAGAACGAAAACGTTGGAACCAAAAACGCACTGTGTTTTCTTTTGCGGCACCGTCGCCATACACATCATTAATCCTTCGAGCCGTTTCTGCAGCACTGGTGCCACGGTGGAACTCGTACTCGTAAATAACGCGATATTTCAAGTTTTCCATTTTGTAAACTGAGTGACGCAAAGAAAAAAAACAATTGAGGAAAAAACAAATGAATTATAATTTTCGAAACACAAATACTTGAATAAATAGCTGTATAAATTTGAATTTGAAATTCCTAACCAAAGAGAAGATATTTGAGATCAAAGTTGCCAGTACGGCAAAACGCCAATTTCATATGTAAGGACCTAATATTTAATTTTTTTTCTACTAATAATGATTCTCTAAATTCAGTATGGTTAGTCAAATTTAAATTGTCATCGGAATACTCATTTGCGCACGCTTTAGTTTGTGACGTAACATTTCCCAACAAAATTTGACAGCCGTGTTTGTTCGTACAGCCACACACGAATTCAAACACACAAGCTCGCGTTGTCAGCTATTGTTTTTTTGCGTTTTTCATCACAATAACACGTCACACGTTACGACACAATAAAAAATTTAGACTACAAAATTAATTTGTTTTTCTTGAGAATTTTTTATGCTTCATTAAATAAAAGTATATGAACGAGTGATAAGACAAAAAAGTTATGGAATTTTTTAAATGAATATGGTGTTGAATGTTAATTAATACGTGGTACTAGGTCATTATGGGCTCGATCATATTTTGGAGTAGACGGTGCCGTGATTGAGTAGTTAAACATTTCAAAAGGTGTAAATCAAGGATGTGTCATTTTATCCTGATTGTTTAATATTAACATTGATTCGTGTGTGAAGGAACTACAGAGGTGAATGGGTAGCAATCAAATGTCATATGGGAATGTATACAGATAACTGTATACTGACGTGTGTGTATACAGATTACTGTATACTGACGTGTGTGAAGGAACTACAGAGGTGAATGGGTAGCAATCAAATGTCATATGGGAATGTATACAGATCACTGTATACTGGCAATCAAATGTCATATGGGAATGTACACAGATTGCTGTATACTGACGTCATGAAAGTTTTAGCGGAGAATGAAGATGAATTCGAGAGACTGATAAGCTAATTGTATAGGAGATGTAAAGAAAAATGTCATGGTGATACAAAAAGGTAAATTAAATACAATATATGGGTGAGTAACGGAAAATTAGAGCAAGTAAAATAATTTTGTGAGAGATATTAAACTTGGAAACATGAACCGGATAGTATCAAACTCTGCTTAGATGATATTCCACAATTTTTGTACCAAATTTTGATGTATGGGAATGAAATAAGAACGTAGAATAGTACTGAAAAGAGCTGAATAAAAGCTGTAGAAATGCATGAACTGAGAATAATAAAATGGGTTACAATGTATGACGGAATACGGAATGTAGTGATTGGGGATGAGCTTGAACCAAAGGCCGATGTGTTGAACAAGATGAAGAAGAGCAGTTGGAGATGCTTTGGAGACGTGAAAGAAATGCTTGAAAGATACTGTATCGGACGTATGCGTCACCCTAAAATATGATAGATATATTTTCTTGTACATTTCATTGTGTATTTTTATATGTAAATTCTTAGTTATATTTGATATTTGTTTGATTTTTGTATGTAAATATTTATGTTTGTTTGGGTCCGCGCTACATTGCGACCGCAACGGAAATTAGTCTTATGGACGGTCGTCACGAGACTATATCGCTGGCCGGCCGGCCTCTGCTTGCGCAAAACTCCCGAAAATGGTCGTATTTTACGAGGTGTGTGCGCATGTAGTGGCGGAAAATGGCGCTTATGATGAGCGATTGACCGTTCATAAGAAGGGTCTTTTTCAAAATAAATCACTTCTCAGTTCACTCTACCTACTGTGTTTTACTTGAGACCTGCTATACCTGCCTAACAGGAATCTCTTCACTCCGCTACCTTTTTCACCGATATACGCCTCTGAACGTAAGTTGAATTCTCGGAATATTGCGCAGCAGCCGTCCACCTATGATACAGTTCTTTGTACTGTACAACCATGAGTTGAAGGCGAAGTAGAGGAAGACTAAAAAAAGTATGGTTGGATCAAGGGTATGATATTTAAAAAAAAAAGGATATCTAAAAGTCAGAGAACTATATGAGAAGTTGTATGGGTGAAGAAGAGATGAACGATGTGTGTCACAATATGAAAGGCTGATGTACTCTCCTTTCTGCCAACCCCGAAGTAAAGACGCCGTGATGGTATATATGTTTGTACTAAACATGTTAATAATTGTTTTCTTTAATCCTAAAAACGGTAACATTGTTTTTTTTTTATGAAAACTTGTTTTGTTTTCAGAGCAGTGTATAAAACTATGTTTGTTTCTGCTCGTTGGGTGGAAAATCGCTGCATTTCTCTCAGAACATTTAGCAAAACACCGCACCCATAAATAACGTCACTACGGTACATAAACAAAAAACTGTTATACTCGTACGTACTATGTGGTGAACGTAATTAAGGATTATTATTTTTATATTTAAGAGGTTGAATGAGTGTGTAACTATTAATTTAATTAACATATGCAAACATAAGTGGAAGTTCTGGTAGAGAAAACGAGTATTTTAATAATAACTACCCAGACCTATCTAGAACGCTCTGAAATTCATTTGACGTGACGAAAAATTGCCAAATCTAAAAACAGATTTCACCCAAATAGTACATTACTTTTGGTAATAATTTAGATTTGTAACAATATATGTCTCCCTATTTTCCCTATTGTAATTAAATTTAAAAATTGATACATGTTTTTCATCCACATCCTGGTGTAATGTTGAATAAATAATTGTCGCGAGTGAAGATTTTATACTTTTGACATTTGGCTAACGGTTGTTGTGTCTTGACGATATTGTTGTGTTTAATAGGGCTTTA
Organism: Odontocerum albicorne; assembly: GCA_949825065.1. Lineage (NCBI taxonomy): Eukaryota > Metazoa > Arthropoda > Insecta > Trichoptera > Odontoceridae > Odontocerum > Odontocerum albicorne. The sequence continues at coordinate 10,610,859 of OX463846.1, read as the reverse complement.
ATTAAGAAATTGATATTTACTGTGTTCAAATGAGTAGTGACTAATTAACCACGTGATTATTTGGTTTCATGTACGAGTATTTGTAATGTAATGTGTTTGTACTACAATGTATAGCGCATGACGGAGTGTTTGTGTGCGTGTATATTGGCATCTCTGGCTGATAATTAAGTTGTGTTTGATTTGTGAATATTTGCTCAAAAAATATCTATAAAAAACAATTAAAATATAGTGAGTAACCTAAAGTGCGCCCTCCATCCCTAATAATTGATTTTGTACCTTCAAAGTATCATTGACTTGATCCAACCATACTTTTTTGATATTCTTCTACCATACATTTTGCTCATATGTGCAATATAAATTTATTTTGAAAGTTTTCTTCATTCATTCTTTCTACATGCCAAAACCTTTTCAGAGTGTCCTTCTTTACTTTACTCAACACATCAGCTTTGTGTTCACATTCACCCCCAATCACTTCATTTCGTATTAAATCATATATGATATTGTCACTTCGTGTATTATTATCAATGCACGCCTTTCTTCAGCATTTATTCGGCTCATTTCAGTATATCTCCACGTTCACGTTTCAACGTTTCAACTTATTTGGCTCCCATTACATACAATGGCTTGCCGACTTCAATAAAGGTAAAGGTAGGAAAACCATTTCGACAATCGCTCGGAGCGTGGTTGTTATTGCGACAAGATTTTGAGTACTTGGGCTTTCAGGATGAATGACGAGTAGAAAGGATTTGTGTGAGTTCGTGAGTGTGGGTTTCTTCTTGTTGTTTTAATTTTGGTTGTTTTTGTATTTGTGTTTCTGTGTATTTTTTGTTTTAATTTTTATTCTTATGATTGTGTGCGGTATATTGTGGGATGAATATTTTTGGTCTTTCTGGAGTGATGGTGTGTGAGGAGTTGAATTTCGCAAGATGTTTCCTGTTGTAGTTGAGTGTCACTGTTTGTCAGGTTGATGAGAGCGTGCAACGGGGTTTTGTTTTTGTGTAATCAAGAATCGGAAAGAGTATCGATTTATTTTTTCATGCTAAATATCCTCAGTGAGATACAGGCAAAAGCCTAGTTTACTGGGGATACGACAAATGAAAGGCAACAAACCCAGATCCATAAAAATTGTCCAAATCAAATTACCTGTTGTTTTTTCGCAAATTGTGTATATTTCTTGTCATGTGTAATAATAAATAAATAAATGTCACATATAAAATTTATTACTAGAATACTGGTGTGGACTTCCTACACTAGGATTGTTTGTTACCACATCAAAACCAAAAAATGGTAATAGTCAGTCTAAATAAGCTTTTTAATAATAGAAATATCAATATTTAATTTTATATTATCCGACATTAAGCAATCTAATCTAATGAAATAGTAAAATTATCCGACATTAAGCAATCTAATCTAATGAAATAGTAAAATTATCCGACATTAAGCAATCTAATCTAATGAAATAATAAAATTATCCGACATTAAGCAATCTAATCTAATGAAATAGTAAAATTATCCGACATTAAGCAATCTAATCTAATGAAATAATAAAATTATCCGACATTAAGCAATCTAATCTAATGAAATAATAAAATTATCCGACATTAAGCAATCTAATCTAATGAAATAATAAAACGAGTTTTATGAAAAAAATAAAATAACAAAAAAATCAGCATAAACCATTAAAAAATACAAATTCACTAAAACCAAAATTTAAATGGCAAACCAAAATATAACGTCGAGAAACAATGATCAATCTCCATTTCTTTTGTTTTTCAATTCCTATTATTGAAGGAAGAGTTTTATTAAAAATTGTAAAAGAAAGGCTTTGAGAATTGAGAACGTGAAAGAATTGGTGACCCAATTGTGTCTCCACCCTTAGAGGTTCTATTACCTCCACACCTTTCGCTGCAGTGGGTCGCTTTCTTCGCATTGTAATATCGACCCGGCCTAAGAAGTTTTCGAGACTCGTAAACATACCCCGAATCGTTGGGGCTCTATAAAAGTATAAACCTACCAGTTAATGTACCCGTGATCTATTATCGTTGTGCACTTTTCTCGCGAAACTTTATGTGGGTCATTCGATATTTCCTTTTCTATAAGATAACTTTTATATTGAATGTTCTATTATAAAGTTAACAAAATAATGTAACTATATTTATTAAATCTATTTATTATAATAAATACAGTTAGATTATTTTGTTAGCTCAATACTTTTCATTTCCCATTTTTGTTTTTCAGCAGTCATAAACTTTGTATTGTATTGTCCTAAACGTATTTTCGTATTTCTCAGATATATGTAGTAAAACTTTTTTTACGTTACTAACTGAATTCCAAGTATCCAAGAATACTCGTTCATATTGCTTCACACACGTGTATTTGACGCTCGTTCAATCTCTTAAATATAAAAATACACTCTCGTTCAACATATTGCTTCACATACGTGTATTTGACGCAATATTGCATGTAGGAGTGAGAAACACAAACAACTCAGCGATCCCAAATACCTTATGTATTACCAAATACCAACCCAGCGAAGATTGAGGTTTAGTAGGAATTTTATGAACTCTATAAACCCTCTCGAAATCTCTCCGGTTATTTAATGTGTTGATTCTTGGAGAGCTAGAACTGAAAACCTTTGGATATAGATGTAGATGTCGTAGTGTTCCCGGTGTAACACTAATTACCATGGGCTATATGGAAACTCTTAATCGCCTACGCAATCACATGGGTATAAAATAAAAAAATCTATTCAGATCGAGGATTGGCACATCACTATGCATGTGTGGTGACATTCAATGATTGTCGCACCTGATAGCTGGCCCATTGTGCCCCGTTAGCTACCCGGAAGAAGACCTGCTGAAAGGAAGCTCCAATATCCTTACATTTTAATATTTGTGGACTGATACGATATAGATTTAGTGTTGTCTATACGATTGGAATATAATCAAACTTACTAAATAAATAAAAAAAAACAATTGTTTGATTAAAGGTTAAAACGATAGAATTCCTGTCAGTAATATACGTTACAAATTAAATTCAAGAACGGTTCAGAACATTATTTGTATTGTTGGATTTTGTACTTACGGTGTCCGCTCAAACACGATTACACAGTACAATTACAATTTGTAGGTACCGAGCTGAATTCAAGGAGCGGAAAACCCAAGCATTGAGCAGAGGGTCCTTGAAAGGAATTTGTATTCTGAGAAGGCCTCAAAGTAGCGTAGTGCGAGGAGGTGGAGGGTCTTTTAACGGACACCCTTTCATATCTCTCCATTCATAAAGCCGAAGCACCGGCCATTACACCCCCGGGCTATTTCCTCTTGAAGTAAGGAGCCAGGAGCAGGAGCTAACTGCTCAGGTAGATTGATGAAAAGATATATTTTTAAGGCATTCATTTTTATACCTCTATTCCTTTTCTAAAAATCAAATAATATTTTATAAAGGACACATGTGTTTGTAAAATAACTAAAAAATGTTCATCATATATATGTCACAATGGAAGAAGATTGTACAGTGAATGTAAACTATTACTACTAGTCATGTAATGGAGAAGTATTTCAGGTCCTTTTTCATAGATTTTTATGGATTTATGAGCATCATTTTGTGTCTACAAATTGGTGAACCATCCTTTGTGAAAACAATGTTTCTAATTTAAATGCTCTTTTTCAGTGTAATTGTATTGTGGTGGGATTTTCTATACTTCTGACTGCTCAATATTTGTTTGTTTTGTTTTATTAAAACCACATGCCTTAGGTATTTTAATTAAAAAATGGAAATAAGTTGAGTAGTCAAACTATGCACTGATTATATGATAGTATTATTATGCACTGATTATATGATATTATTATTATGCACTGATTATATGATAATATTATTATGCACTGATTATATGATAATATTATTATGCACTGATTATATGATAATATTATTATGCACTGATTATATGATAATATTACTTTCCCAGTAGTCGTTCAAGATGTTTTGTTTTATTAAAACCACATGCCTTAGGACGGGCATAAGCTTAGTTGCGCTGGGGGGTGCGTTGTATATTTAATAGTAAAAATGAAATGAATAAAAAAATTAAATAAATAAATTTACACCTTCAAGAAAATATTTAGTGAATATGGAAGAATAAGGACAAGAAAATAATTAATCCATATTTCCTAGTGATTGTATACTCTTTGTTTGTTGACGTTTTATAACTGAGGTTAGGGAAGTAAACTTAAAATAAAACGATTAAAAATACATTTTCAGTAGCAAGTCAAGGAGTCATGACATTTTGATGTGCATCAAGTGCAATTCTTTTTTAATTTACCATTTACACTTCAGTTTCGTATTTCAAAATGAAGAACTGCACCTGGGAATAGATATTTATATTCTTCCTATTGAACATTCGCTAACGTCGACTAGTAGAAGTACACGTTTACCTTTGAATGTGAACAGCTAACACTGTAGTACACATTCACTAATTTTAATAGTGAAAGTGAATGATCAATAATAATAGTTTATGTTCAAACATCCGCTTCCACTGTATCATATACATTTGTAAATCCCACCAAAGTTAGAATAATAACACGATTCTACACATTTACAAAATTTTATATATATATTTACTATATATTGTAGATTTTAGGGCGGTGAATATGAAAACAATCGTCAAAATTTTAGATAAGCTCCGGTTTACAAGACATTTCTGAAATAAAATGCAGGTCTACTCTTTTTCATTGTTCTAATCAGCTTTATATCTAATGGTGGTGAAAAAAATACTAGGATTCACTGACGGATCACATACAATATTTTTCATGCCAAGAACTTTTTGTTGAGGTCGTTTATTTTGTTTGCAGAGGACACTCCTAACACGGCTATCCCAAACACATAGCTAGTATTTGATGCACCCACCGTACATACCAATCAGTAACGCGATGACTTTTATATCACCACAAATCAATCAATCATTCATGTTTCCCATAGTCTATCATTTGCTTCTTATAATATGTTTCATATTTTTGTAACAATTACATGACCTTAATGGACTCGTTTAAAATTACATAAAGAGCATACGGTATAATATTTGTCGGTTGTTTTATTGCCGTTTTTTTGTATAAATAAACAAATATAGGTTTCTTGATAGGTCTATCATATGCTTCTTATAATATGTTTCATATTTTTGTAACAATTAAATGACCTTTATGGACTCGTTTAAAATTACATAAAGAGTATACAGTAAAATATTTGTCGGTTGTTTTATTGCTGTTTTTTTTTTGTATAAATAAACAAATATAGGTTAATTGATAGCAACATATTATGTCGGTATATACGAGTATATAAACATATTCTGAAATCGCATACATCTCAAGATAATGGCGAAGATAAAACATTTGAGAGAGAAGCCATCAAAATATCTGGGTTCAACTCATAACATCCCTCCGGTCGAGATATACGCTCACCCATAGAGGGTGATCAGTATATCATATATTCCGTAATCACACATATTCGTGGGCAAATACAAAAAAACATTCAAGAGAAAATTCACTAAAAGGTCTGGGCTCATCCCACAATACTTTCCCTGCCGAGACACACACCCACCCGTTAGGAGGACGAACACGGCCGCAAGGATACCAGACACTTTTCAAACCACATTTTTATAGAAATAAACTGTTAGGTAATATAAAAATGATAATAAATAAGCCGTAAAATAAATGTAAAAAAAAGTAAACCCTCACACCATCTCTTTTGATTGACCCATGTTTTCATAACATGAAAACATGGGCCAATCAAGAAGATAAATATTGTTTTCGAATTCAGCACCTACAAATTGGGAGATACTTTCGTTTCTGTAAAAAAAATCATTGTTATTAGAAACACATGATTAATTTTAAAAGTTTTGGTTAATTTTCCATGTAATACGACAGTGTAATTGACTGATCATATTTGACGCTAGCAAAAATAAATGTTAGAGATGTTTTTCTAACAGCAAAAATAAATGTTAGAAGTATAATCTTTGTGACGTAAGTACTAGTAACTCTACACGGATTTATGATGTCATTGAACATTGTTGGACAATTGTGTAGCGCCAAAGAGAAGTCATACGAATGCCTCCGTGTATAATACTTCCAAGTGTAGCCAAATATTATATATAAGCTTTTCGTGAGCACTAACTGCATTGCGCAGTTTTTCCACTTTTCTGATTTCAAAAAGCACGTTTTCGTAGTAAAACCCAGTATAAATCGAACATGCATACCAGTCGCGAGACTTACTGGCTGGCGCCAAGTTGCGCGCCGTGTCGCCGCGGAGAATTTATTCACCGCACCCGGCGATATAATGATAATATAATCGGTAAACCGGCCGGCCAGTGGCAAGCGTGCGACAGTCCGCTGTTTCAATAATAATGCCACAATTAGGCTGAGTTTCTAAACTATTCCAACAATTTCAGGACATTCCACAGAAACCTCGCTGCCCTTAGTTGGCTCAATGAATCTTGATTTGATATCTCCAGAAAGACTGTAATGACCGGTCATAGCAGATGTGTATATACGCTATATTTATGGTATGGGGATTAATGGAGGAAAATAATATAATTTTTTGGTACTCCATATTAGAGTATGTTTGTTTAGTCAAACACGGTTTATTCCGTTTTATATAACGGTATAACCCTTCCTGTTTTAAGATTTTCACCTCATCATCAAGTGAGCACTAACAAGACCTTGAAAGAAACAGTCTTGTTTGTAAAACCGGTATGGTTATACCGTTATATAAAGAGGAATAAACAGTGTTGGATTAAACAAATTACATTGTATTTAAACCTCTTCAGTGTTGATGCCTTAACTGTATATAAAATATCATAAATGATTGTTTTTTTAAATCTTTCAGTGAAGTTGTTGTAAAGCTTTTTCAGGATATAACTGCTGCTTTTATCGTTGGCAATATAGATATGAAGATATAACTCTTGTCATTCGTTCGTTTTCTCGAAAAATATTTCTTTATCTGCCTCAAAGTGTTAGAAGTATGGGTAGTATATGCAGCTTTAGGAAATTCTTGAAGAAAACTCTTTCAAAATTTATGATTGTATATGAATACTTCACACATACACTACATTCCACCTAAATCCGAATGTGTTACTTACTAATCATTACTTAATCACATATCGGAAAATCTACAAAGGATTCTTTGTTATTCGTCATTCCTTTGTAATTTTTCCGAGGTTTTCTTACAAAATATTTTAATTTTATATATAAATGCGGGGAAGATTTTATCTAATGGTTGCAGCCACCACCCTCCTATCTGTGCACTCAACTTGTTAGCTTTTTGTTAGATTTTTAACCTGTCAATAATAGTTAGTGGGTTCAATTCCCAAGTTAGAGCGCCCTTGGAGAGATTGTGCCCTCTATACGGCGTTATACAAATTGTCTTTTTAGTATTATTAATTATTATATGAACATATAAAAAGAACTTTGAGTGCTTAAGTTTTTTACACTAAGTTGAAGTTAGTGAATACATAAAAAATATACCTTATTTTCAAGTTAGGATTGCATTATTTATCAATAAACGTTTATAGCTTTCCCGATTTGCAATAGGGTACATTAGCTCAAAAGCTTTCCCGATTTGCAATAGGGTACATTAGCTCAAAAGCTTTCCCGATTTGCAATAGGGTACATTAGCTCAAAAGCTTTCCCGATTTGCAATAGGGTACATTAGCTCAAAAGCTTTCCCGATTTGCAATAGGGTACATTAGCTCAAAAGCTTTCCCGATTTGCAATAGGGTACATTAGCTCAAAAACAATTATGAGCGAAATCCTTGCGAATGCCAAAAAGAAGTGACGATCAAATAAAGCAAGTAAAAAAATATTTGGTTTGTATTTATTAATTCAAGACGCAAAAAACTTAATTTTATTTGTTACAAATATACCCCATTTAGTTGGGAGCTATTTTTTGCTTAGTTGCGGTATTTTTTTAAGCTTTTGTATTTAAGTAGCTTTTTCTTTAAATGTTTTAACCTTTACTTGATGGTGTATTACAATAAAATGTCCTATTATTCTTAACTTTCATTTTATAAATCGAAATATGATGCGGTTATTAAGTTGTGACACTTGCTTTCAATCTAGCAAATCTAAGAAAGCATGAAAGTGAAACTAAATGAGATGGGAGAAACTTTTTTATCAGTTGGAAGACAATCACCAAAAATATTGATTTGTGCATATCGTGAAAAATAATTGAGGCCTTTTTTATTTATCTTGGTTCAAATGCTTTGTAAAAAGTAAACTTGTTTTGTTGCTTTTTTGTAATTTAACGAAGCAAATAATATTTTATTGTATTTTTTAATATGAATCACAATATCGATACTCCGTTTATACTTTAAAACTGAAAATTTATTACTTTCTTAAAAATAAGTTAGAAATGAAGATTCACAATCTTATTCTTGGATAAATGTCATAATTATAAGATTTTTGATTTTCCTTTAAGATGGGCATATGTTTTATATGTGAAAAGAACCGAGTATTTGGAAAGATAAATTTCGATAAAGAATTTAAGAATGAACTTTAAAAGACCAATGTTCGTGTTGAACACATTCTTGCTATTGCAGTGGTCGCGCGAGTGAGAAATGCGCCTATAACATAGAGAAGCCGTTTCAAACTTTTAACCCTTTAATTAATTAATTCCGTTGGATTACTAAAAGCCTGGATGTTACAATGTATGACTCTTACTCCGGTAGCTCAGTATAGGTAAAACAAGGCTCAATAAGATCTCAAGATGTCGTGGGAAGAGGTAGGCATTCGTCAGTGCTTGGGTAGGTATAAATACATAATGAAACACATATCTGCTGTTAATTGGTTATATATTTAATCCTGACGAGCTGATACTCCGTCAGGAAAATCAAATGGGCAGATTACTCTCTGCTACTCCGCTAGCCTTTCAGATGGACAGGCAGTCGAAGCAATTTATTATCAGGGGTAATCTCACAACAGTCCGTTGCGGAATTGTGCAATTCTCAAAGATTAGATATCGCCAATCTCTAGAATACTCAAATATCACCATAAAATGACAAGCAAAAGAGGATAAATAAGGTTGATCTTACTCCAATACTAGACACAATGTATTATCCCAGATCCGCTTCAAGTGTATGACCAGGTCGACTCGTATATGGCCCTCTGACCTTATACTGTTACTACAGGCCCGTGGATGTGAAGAAATTCCCTCAGTATGGTTTGGAGACCGTCAATTCGTGCCGTAAAACAGTCACACGACTCGGTCCAGTCTTGAAGACTCCAGAATCTGGCGCGCACTCGATATTGCTGATAGAATCAGTTAACTTTGATCCGCGAATGAGTTGTACGCCTAACTCGAGATCGTCGTTGGACAACAGTCCAGAATCTGCTCAATCAAAAGACTGAGATGAAACAAGATCCCCGTTTGTAGATTATCCAGAATTTACCGGACAAATTGTATCAAATTAAGAACGAACAATCAAATGTGAGAAAAGCTTGTTCAAGTTCGCGAACCGCGTTAAGACGAAAATGATGATGGCTAGACAACTTCGTGGCGAGAAAAGACCTGGGAAGATCGCGCCCTCTGAATTTAAGGGAATCTCGCTCACCCCCGCCATTTGGAGCCCTATAGAAAGTTCCTCGTGACCGTTAAAATAACCATAAATCTTTCTCATCCGGCCGAACGTTACTTCGGCAATGAATAGTTTACTATAACAGCGTAATTAAGTCGAGAATCCTTTTTGTATAACATCCGGTAACCTTAGGCGAAACTTAAATTGCTTAAGGGACAATAGTTACTTCTTTTGAAATGTATCTCGAGTGAAGAGTTTTATGTCTTCTCAGCCGTTGTTTCAATATTTAACTATGACTGCAATAAATTAAGCGCGACGTATTTGTTTAGAAAAGGAGAAGAGAAATTTTTTGACCCTTTTTTTTTCTCGCCTAACAGTCGCGGTCATAAAAGCGCATTCACCCTCTGAAATATATCTTGCGCAAAGTTTTATTTCTTTTTCTTAGTAACAATAGTTATCTGTGACTGCAATAAATCAGATCGTAAGACGGAACACTAATTACCGATCCTCATAAAGTGTCGTGTATTTCTATAAAAATGGGAAGACAAAGCCAGCCACTCGAGGCAGTTAAGTTTGATACAATAGGAAGCAATCCTTCTCGAAAATGACGCAAGATCTCCCTTTGACTGCCCCGGTTCGCTATTTTTAATGGTTATTTTTAACTGCAATAAACTAATTGGTCGACCGTACCCAAGTCCTGACAGCCGTCATTCACAATAACAGCGTGACTGAAAAGGGGAAATATAAATTGGAAAATGCATGCAAATTACCTTGTAGTTCGTAATGCAGACAATGAAAATATATAAGAATTACTCTAAAGGGAATAATTTCACAGGAGATATTGAAAGTCTATATTTTATACATGCTACTCGTTAGTGAAATTTTAGTGGTAAAGAGTCTTTCAAAATGAGCGTTTTTTTTAATTCTTGGATAAAACACAGATGGCGTCGTGAACTTGTCTGAGTCTAGTGACATTTGAGAAGTGTAATGTATGACATTTATAAAAATGGAGTCGTATGCAATAATCGAACGAAAATCGAGGGACACCGGGGGCCCGGAAGAACACAGATGTCCTGGCTGCGGAATGTGAGGGAGTGGACCGGCATCCGGAGTGCAGAGGAACTGTTCCGGGCGGCTCAGGACCGAGACGGATTCGCCGAAGTGATCGCCAACGTTGGGGGGACCCGACAGGGCACTTAGAAGAAGAAGAAGTATGCAATACAACAACGCGTTCAAATTGTTGAATTATTTTAAGTATTGTAATCTCTGGAAACAGTGCTATTAAATGACCACCAAGATCATATGATCTAATACCGTTGGACTATTTTCTCTGGAGCGACATAAAAAACCAGGTCTATAAGAATGACCCCCAATCAATTCCGAAGGTAAAGGACGAAATTATTCGCGTTATTGGTGAGTTAAAACTGCAATTATGCCAAAATGTTATCGATTTTTTTTACAAAAGAGAGGAAATCTGTGGAGCCGCAAGAGGTGAACATTTGGCAGGTGTTGTTTATTATGTTTAAATGTCATACATTATACTTTAATAACCAATTAAAAGTTTTTGAAATCAAAGCAAATTGTGTGTTTTATTCAAGAATTAAAAAAAACATTCAATTTTAAAGACCCTTTATAAATACACATGCCTAAAGACGCATTAATGACGCAGTACATGATGACACATATTTAAGGACGTAGTTAAAAATAATGAATAAAACACCAATTTATTAGTATGAAAATATATGTGTAAAAAATACTGAGCATTAAATTTTATGTACTATAAAATGACCCCGCTTCCCTAGTTTCTGCATAGTATGTTACACAATTTAATTCAATTGCAATGCTTTTCGGTTTAATTGAAAATACTCAAATTAAGTTCCACACCGTCTCCACTTGACTATCAATCAGTAAGTGATTAATGTAGAAATTTTTATTTATTTAACTTACCTTATCATTTTTAACTTTTTCCAGCTTTATGACGATAAAATTGATATAAAATTTATCCAATTTTTATAACATTGCTCCTCTGGATAACCTTTTCCAATATGTTGCATTTAGTACCAGTTGCTTTTATTATACACATAACAGTTTCTTTTTGACAACGTTTCGATTGTAACTGCATATTGTGTGGTTGTCATTCGCATTCCCAATAAAATTATAAGAGTAATCAGTTAAAATCCTGTTTATCAAGTTGTCTAAAATTACATATACTACGTAAAATAAACATACATCGATAAAATTGTAGTAAAATATACTATTGGGAAATTGCATACAAGTTTTGTATTGTGTCTTGCAGTCATTCGGCTATTTAAGAGCGCAATGCCCATCTAAAGTAAATAGTGATACTTCAATAATAGAGTGTATATGAATTTTATAAGTAAGTATCCAGTTAAAACATTGCATGACCAGCTCAAGTAATTATTACGTCAAATGTTCTATGACTATCTAAAGAAGGTATTAAGAAAGTTTATTTGCTCTCGCGTGAAACAGAAAAAAGTATGAGCAGTGACTTTATATTGAGGGCAGAGAGTAAGGTTACATTGTTTCAGATTATAGTAACAAAGATTAAGAACACTGATTGATGTCAAAAGAGTAGAATGTTGAAAAGTACTTTGTTTAAATACCCAACATAATCTAACGTGTTGCATTCCTTATTTAATATTGTTGACCTTAATAAACGTAATATAAAAACAATTCACAGATACCATCAAGATTGATGGAGGAGTTAGTTCTGCTTTTGACACAGTTACATCAACAAAGAAATGCCACTTAGTTGTTACAATTCATTTGATCTATCGCTGGAATATAAACGTAAAAAATATCAGCTCAAACTTGTATACAACACTATGAATGATTCAATTTAAATTAAGAATCAATTTGTCTGTCCCGGATTTGTAAATTTTCAAACCTTTGGGCTTATAATCAGAACTTATAAAGCTTTGTTTCTATCAAAATTTCCTGTCAGCTGTTTAACTTTTTAAGTACGATATTATAGTTGCTGTAAGTTCACTTGCTTTTATTTTTTTATTAAATCAACACATATTATCACACCATTTCCGTGTCGGGGTAGTCAGCGAGGCAGGCATACACTTTCTTCTATAACTACTACAATTTCTCTGACTTTTAACGTCTCCTTCTTTCAAAATATCATTTATTTGATTCAAGTATCCTTTCTTCAATTGGCAGTGAATTCATTTACATATTGTATTGTATAACACTTTCATTGTATACAGTTTAATTTGGAGGGCTTCTTGCCATGTGGAAATCTCTTCCAACCAACCAGAAATATTTTGAAGATGCCTTTAGTAAAAGTTAAGACTGGAATCAATTTTTAAATCTGAGTTTCAGCGGGATTTAAACCCGTAATCTCCAGGCTGGGAGACAAGCGTTTAACCAACTAAGCCACAGAGGATGACATACAGCTTAGAAAGAATATTTTATACTCGTAGTAAAGCTTTTTTTCATATAGGGAGTACCGGTGATGATATATCATATTATATCAATCAATAGGATTTGCAGCCAATAAGTTTTATACTCGTACATATATATACGAGTACTATGTGTAAATCATCACGCTTTTTACACAACAGTAAGTTTTATTAAGCTTTTAAAATACCATGCCAACGATTTGGAAATATTTTACTTGCCACAAAATAATAATGTCTTTAGAACAATATTTATGTCAAATTGATTATTTTAAATGGAATATATAACAGTTATAATACGTAGGTATGATAAAAAAAACTTCAGTACACGAATTAAAGAACACATTAGAACAATAAAAATATAATAATTTTTTGAGTTCGCTAAACACCTTATAACATGATTACTTGTTTTCACTCCCATTAAATACAAAAATAATACTACACGTATCAAACACATATTACACAATAAAAAGCCTAGAAACCATTAAAACACATAAAGCAAATAAACAAAACACATATCAAACACATATTACACAATAAAAAGCCTAGAAGCCATTAAAACACATAAGGCAAATAAACAAAAAAAAAATCTTAAATAATCAATTCAATGTATCCTCTTTTCCCTTTAGTACCATGAACAACAAATAGTATATCATAGACAATGTTACTCTATTTTCTCTTTAGTACCATGAACAACAAATAGTATATCACAGACACTGTTACTCTATTTTCCCTTTAGCACTATGAACAACAAATAGTATATCATAGACACTGTTACTCTATTTTCCCTTAAGTACCATGAACAACAAATAGTATACCATAGACACTGTTACGCTATTTTATCGTGAACAACACACATCGTGGTGTAAGTAAAAAGTACTTCAGTTCTTGACAACTCACTTGATGATGACACAGCAATAATGCATTGTGATTTGCAATGAATAAAGTGGAATAAAACAAAAGAATCCATAAGAATATTTTAATAGTCTCAAAATGATGTTCTCTCTTGAGAGAGAGAGAGAGAGAGAGAAAGAGAGAGAGAGAGAGAGGGACAGAGAGAGAGAGGGAGAGGGAGTGAGAAGGGGAGGGCGATATGCGGGGGGGGGGGAATAGAGGGAGAGCGGGGGAGGGAGAGAGAGTGGGCGAGAGAGGGACGGGGGAGAGGGAGGGAGAAAAAGAGCGTATCAATTGAAATCAACCCTCAATTTTTTCAGTGATAATATAATAAAAAGAGCTTTGCTATAGTTTTGGTTATTAATGTATTTCATTTTTGTTGTACTACTTAGCGGGTTTATTCCAATGTGGTAATCTTTTTCAAAAATAAAACTTTTAAAGAGAGCTGAAATTTGAAAGTGAAAAACCGATTTAAAACTATTTTAAAAAGGTCGTGTACCGGCGGGAACTGAACCTGCAATCAGTCTGGAATAAAACGAGCGTCTTACTATAATTGGACTACAGATATCATCTTTTATGAAAATTTAAAAAGAAACAATGTTTTTATACACAGGAAATTAGTTTTTGAGAAACAGTTATTAATAATTTGATAGGAATAGTTTGAGATACGGAAAACAATAGTTTGAGAGACAGAAAACAATAATTGGAGAGCGGGTTGGTTGAGTCAATCGCAATAGTCAGGGGAATTTCCAGTGGAATAATAATGTTTGCTGATGTGGCACAGGGTGCTTGGAAATCCCATAATTTGGCTCCAATTAGCATTTCCTAGCTCCACAATCAATCGTCAACGTGACTCGACTGTGTTTGATGAACACTTCATTATGTGAAATTACTTTTATATTTATCCTGGTGTACATTATTCAAATGTTGAGGAATAATTGCGATTGATTATGGTATTCATATTTCTATAAATACATCAAACTTTATTACATATATTAATATAACCTAGCATACATATCATGTATACAAAAAACAGTAGACTTTTGATTATCAGGGATCGTATTAACCGGGTTGCGTATTAATCGATACAGTAAAAAATAAATTATAATGATTCGAAATACAGATCAAACCTCATTATAACGAATACCAAAATAATGTTTTATTGATAGTAAAATAATACAAAAATCAACGTTGAGGCAATACTTTATAATAGTATCATCTTTGTCAAGGGTCATAAAAAAGCTGCATCATTACCCTGTTTAGGAGCTGAATAAGAGCCAGACATGACTTTAACTGTGTATATCATCCTGTATATATTCCTCAGGGGCTTAACCTTAATAGAGCAATCATCCGGAGGGATCAAAGTAACTTCCTTTGCCGAGAGCAGGGGAATTCTGGCATTGCAACCTACCTTAACAGCCTTATCAGCAGGAAGTGATCGCCTCGTACCACAGAATGACAACGTGACAGTGACATGCATCCTCGGGGTGAAATGTACCATCTCATTGATTTATCGCTGAGCTTGTCTAACTTGTCAAGATTCATTGCCTACATACATTACGCCATTTCCTTGTCAAGGTAGACAGAAAAGACAGAGTGACAGACTTTCCTATCTCTACACACATATTTCGCCTTTTATATATCTACACACCTCATACAATTACGATTTCATTGACTTTATACGTATAATTATCCCTTCAAATTATCAGCGCCAGATTTTTATATCTCCATACACATTCTTTAAATCTTATACTCGTACAAAATTCGCACATGTCTAATGTGTGCGAATATTGTTGACAGACAAACTATTTAGCCAGACAAGAACCCTTTTATTTTGGGTTCCATCTTGAATCGAACTCTGAAACCCGTGAGTGGGAATCCATCGTCTTAACAACTATGCCACATAGGTGGTCATGAGATGTTTAAATGAAATAACAACTTGTATTTACTTAACCATTGATATCACTACAGCTGCCTCTAATGTTGTGGCAGTTATCTTGATTATCACATTATAATCATGATGTGCGATGATAAGACTAATTACTGAGAGTAGGGACTGAGAAAAATCAATGAATTTTTTTAGACAAAACGAGGATTAAAAAATATCCTTAAATTTATAATTTGTATAAATTTTTCCCTTGAAAAAAAAGTATATAATAAGAAATATATACATATGTATATAAAATACGGAATAATTTACAAAGTGCTTTTTGTCGTAAAAGTCACTTCAGCAGTATAAATATTTGATATTTCACTGTATTAGTTCATTGATCTGCTATTGATGTAGTATTCAGATGATGGAATAGCTACGAGAGATGCCAAATGACGTGTAGCGACAGGAAACCAAGTCGATAGGGTTACTAAAACATATATACTCGAACCGCACAATATCAAAATCTGCTGAAATGATACGTAGTCTGCAACAGTACTTTTGTAAGGAGCCGAGTAAATTCTGTAGAATGTGTGCAATGAAAATAATACACGGGGCGACAAATATGACAGATTAATCAATAAAGTGATAAGGGATGAATGTGAAATTAAGGCTGATATATTCGTAAAAGGAGTTGCATGAAAAGGTGTATGGATGTAGAAGAGGCGAATATATATCCCGATAAGAAAGTCTGGCATTTTCTCTTCTCTGCTTACCCCGACAATGAAACGACATGATGGTATTTATTTATTATTTTCTGTGTCTTAAAGAAAATGTTGGATCAAGCGAATGATAGCTTGAAAAAAGAAAATGTAAAAAAGTAAAAAAAATCGTAGAAGTTATATGGATGCAGAAGTGACAAGGCGAAAGATGTATATTGCGATAGGAAAGTATGGAGCTTTCTCTTCTCTGCCTACCCCGAGGGTATGTACTGTTAAAAGTAGTTGCTATACTTCTAGTAAAATTCAATCTATTTAGTTCATAAAAATATTTTTTTAAATATAGCAGGCTTATTACAAAAAAAAACACATCTTCCAATGAAAATAGTTAAATATTTTGTTTCCTATGCTAGATGGATGAGTATCATATAGGTAAACAACATAAAGAGAAAAAAAAGAATCATTTGATGATTTAAATGCAACATATATAAGAATCTCATCAGTGACTAGGAGGGGACATTAAGAGATATAATGGGACGACCAGGAAACATACTTCGTCACTAAAGGGAAACATACAGTTTTTGAGTCTCTGTTTGAAACTTTATGCTGATAAAGTAAACTATAAACTAACGGTTTTAAGGAACTCGATATTTTTTTTCCAGATTTCCTTTGCGATCATTTAATTTTTATTTGTTATTCCAATACGTGGCATATATGAGATTGAAAGTATCTTAAAATAATACAAATTTTGTCGAGTTTTTATCCATCCAACGTAATACATCACATTGTTAATAACTTTTTTCATAATTACATTTGTTTTTCTAGTTTCTTCACCACAATACATAAATATTGCTCAACACGGTCGCGTGACGAAATTTTTAATTTTATTACTTTTTTACAGTTTCCCGTGATTTAACTCCTCGATCACCTTACCGCACTGTGCTGCCGCGGTGTATATGTGTATTGATGGTGGGGCTTATTCTGTAATGAGTTGCGTCATTCGGCGATAATATTATGGCGTGTTGCTGAAACTTTCACTAAACTTTTTGGGGCAAAATAATAAAAATGAACATTCATAGTTACATGCAATGGAATATGCGCACTTAAAACGTATTCACCATTAACACTTCTTCTTTCGTGTGGTACCGGATATATCGAAGAGCGAGATCGGGAGACAACATTACCTTCGGCTGCAATAATCGAACCGTTGGGTTTAGAGCTACTGGAGTAGACACGGAATAGGCGGTTCGTCGTCTCACTTGTTAGCTATACTACTCATGAAGAGGTGACAATATTCTTATGCATCTACGGCGTGCGAGTATTATTTTCAGACTGAGATTTTTTTATTTAGATATAGAGATAATATTAAATAAGAGAACATGCCCACCAAATCAGAATGTTGGGAAATCGCAAAAAACTTTTTGCGTTAAAATATATGACATATCAATTCATTGTAAAAATATCTGAAATTCTTAAAATCGCTTAAAGTGACTTGATTTGTTGTTTAAAATCGAATCATAACCATTACTAGTTTAAAATATGGACATGATCCTTTTTGAGTGAACCATTCTACTTAAATCTTTTTTTTACTAAACAGGTCTGGGACATGATGTTTTTTGTTCGATTTCAAAAAATATTATGCAGATGTTGCAAAAAATAATCAAAAAATATTTTTTTATTTTAATTATAATTAAATAAAATAAGAAGAAATATTATTATAAATACTCGTATATTATGTAGGTAGATAAAACTGTATAATGACATTACACTGTACGTACGATTTAAAACTGCCAGTTGCTGGTGAACTGGTGTGAAGCTAGATACAATCGGAAAACTATGATTGGTCAATTCGGACATGATCTTTTTTGATTGGTTTGAAGCCTGGACAAGATTCTTTTTGAAAAAAATACTGTATTTTTATTATGATTTATATGCTTTTTTAATTCAAATGAAAATATTAAACGGCTCCGTACCATCGATAAGAAGAAATCTGCTTCATCAACTCATTTTTTGTATCCAATTTTTTTAATGTTACCTCCTCATATATGCTCAAGCATCTCAGTTAATTTTACTTATAATGTAATCTGATAAATGTTAGATTTGAAACAAATCTTATTTAATTTAATTTTACACCAAAACTCACCTTTTCAGCCTGTTATTGGTTGTTTTTGAAACTTTTAAAAATCATTTACTTTCTCTTAGTAAACATTATTTGTGGAATGAAGAAAGATTTGTAACAAAATATGTTTTTAAACGTAATTATTTTTTTTTCATACAGTTTCACACATATGTTCTACATTTGAATGTATATATTGTAATAAAAACTCATTCTGAATTTTATTCGTTTCAAGACATTAGAGTAAACATCACGTAGCTTTGCATTCATTACCTTGAATGAAATTATTTTCATTCTGAAATTGAAAAATCAAGAGATTTCAATGGCTTGTTTTTTTTGCGCATAAGATGGAGATAGGATATATAGAAATATTATTTGATATTTACAAAAAAAAAGTATTTTGCAAGTGTCATCTCGTTTGCATACTTACGAACGTTCCCATAATATGTTATTTGAAATTATATTGACATATTTAATGAAGTTAGTTAGTAACATGTCTAATTATAAATATATATTTTTTAATTTCAATATTTTTTTATTTGATTTAAGAAATCGCATTGTATAAAACTAGTTTTATAAGAGAACTTATTAAATTCTTACAAAAAACTCTCATCCAGCGTGTTTTTTCTTTCATATATAAACTTGCGATCTCCGTGGTTGACTTGGCAAGTCGCTTGTCCTCCAACCCGGGGTTGCTGGTTTGTTTCAAACAGGATTTCAGTCTAGTTTTCACTTAAGGTCTAACATCTTTCTTATTAGTTTAAAGATATCGCCAATTAGCAAACTAACCTTCCAGATTGTATTATTGTAGATGAAACGAAAGAGGAATACGATATATACACTAGCTAAAAGTCAAGATTGATTGGACTCGCTCTTTTAGAAGTGGGCAAACTTCCTAAAGTTCAAAGTTGTTTTAATTTAACATTTAAAAGAAGTTAAATCTCAATTAAAGTTTCAAATTAAGTAACTTTATTTCTGAAAAATACAAAAGTTTTAAGAGATGAAATGTTTGACATATTATACTGAACAAAATAATACTAGATCGTGTTTATTTCATTTTCAGGTAAATAAACATCAACTTAATACATTGTCAACTGTTCACTTGCTTTGGGTATCGTTGAAACTTTTATTGAAATAAGTGTCAAAATTAAGAGGTTATTTTAAATATCGACAATTTCATTGCATGAACTAATTTTTCGTATTTAAATGTTAGTGTGAAACGCGAATTTGCCATGTTCGAGTATGTTTATACAATGGAAAATGCGAATCTGCATATACATGCAATGTTGCTTGTATTTTTTCTCTTCTATACGTCGTATTTTTGGAGAAAAAAATACCATAAATTTGGGGAAAATATGGATTTTAGTGGGAATATTTAAACAGCCTTGTTCTGTGTTCGTTCAAATTATTTAGTTACTAATTTAAAAAAAAATCATAGAATTATTAATTCAAATAAAAAATGTTTCATGGTATATATATATACACACATTAAATTTACAATATCATAGCATTTTAAGTAAAATAAATATGTTTTTCGTGTAATAAAAAGTGCCTTCTGAGAAAATATGTCGGAGAATTGTAGGGAATAAAAAAAGGTAAATTCATGATTAAGTTTCACTGAAATATTTTTATAATCAACATAAAACTACCCCTAAGTTAGAAACACGTATATTTTTTCCAATCTGTTATTATTATTCGTTGAAATATATTAATTATACAAACAAATCTAAAATTCGTACTAAAGAAAACAAGACTATTGATTAGTCGGTGCTAGTGGCTTTATATTTTAGTTAGCTCACTCGCGCATCTAGCCAGCGTCCCGGTTTCGACAGTTCATACTTTAGAACTTTCGTATAATAAGCAATATTGATACGTCCGAATTGGTGATTCCGATATACTGAAGAACGTGGCTGAGAGACAATTGTATCTACGACCTTAGTAATCGAGCATTCGGTCTTAGAACCATTGGAGTAGGTGCGGAACTATTCAACGTTTTTGTCAATACTGTCACATGTGAAGAGAAAACGACAGTTGCACACGTTTAGCACATGTTACTATTGTAACCAGACTGTAACCTTTTTTCTGGGTAAATTCGGGAAATCATTGCGTTGAAGTCAAGTGTAAGGTCAAAGTCGTTCTAATTATTTGACGGATGTCGTCAACCATACCAACTGTACCAACTGTACCAACTGTACCAACTGTACCAACTGTACCAACTATACCAACTATACTACGGTGACTGCCTTATAAATATTAATTGTCATTTAAGACTTTTAATGCAACAACTTTGTATAAAGAGAATAACTTTCATTAAATCATGAAGAATATGTTATAAGTACAATGAAGAAAGGAGCTTTAACATGGTTTAGCCATGTGGAGAGATTGAACGACAAAAGAATGCCTCACCGAATATACAAGACAGAAGTGAAAGGTGCGTGTGGAAGAACAGATCGATAATAACGTGGCTGGATAAAGTAGGCAAGATTTTGAAACAAGGTAAAGTAAGAAGTTTATACAAAAGCTTTAAGATCTGTTCTTTCTGTGTACTTCGCAAGTGACGCGGTATTATGATGTGTATATTGGTACTATATATGTATCAAGATAATACTGTTCAAGAAGCCTACCTCGAGAAGACAATGAAATTGAACAGTTTTTTTGCAGGTGAGCTTTCCCCTTTTTTATGTTTTTTACAAACGTAAAGTTGATCGGTTGTTAAAATAGTTAATGTTATTGTATATGCCATGTTTCTTCACGAATGATTCCTCCGCATTGCGGAGTAGATGGACTTATGGACTTTTGATTACATTTGTGTAAGTATCTTTTATTAAGTAAGTCGATTTTCTTTAGCTTCTAAGCGACTGTTCGTAATTCTGTTCTCCGAATGGTTGTATCAGATTAAATATATCAATCATCTTATAACTTGGATACTTTTTCAATCTAAATTCATATTTAGATATTATGTAGTGTGTGTTCATACTGAAATAGCAACAGCTTGTACAGAAAAATAAACGTATATACACATATGTCATTAATCCATGCACATATGTCATTAATCCAAAGGCTGACTTAATAATCTTACTTGATTAATGCATTTCAAGTCAGCAATGTTACATGTACCATTCCCGATTTTCATTTTCTCTCCACCATTGTTTACGATTTCTTTTAATTTACAATATCTTACTTTTATTGCTATTATTTATATTGTTCACGAATTTTGTACAAATTTATAAGAGTTTGAATAATTTTTGCGACCATTTTAATTGGCTTTTGTCTGGTTGGTTAGAAGAGATCGTCACCTGGCAATAAATACCGCTAGAATGTTGAACAACGAAGTGTTACTAAAAAAAACATGAAATAACTCGATCTCAGCATTTTCAAAAATTTTATATGAGAAAAACCTGATAAAAACTATAAGTGATGTAAACAAGTTAAAA
This sequence comes from Odontocerum albicorne, assembly GCA_949825065.1. NCBI lineage: Eukaryota > Metazoa > Arthropoda > Insecta > Trichoptera > Odontoceridae > Odontocerum > Odontocerum albicorne. The sequence goes on along the minus strand of OX463846.1, from coordinate 10,588,845 downwards.
ATTATAAGCAGTTTGAAAAATAGTTGTAGAAAATTTAATAAAAATACGAGACAGTTGTAGAAATTTTAATTAAAACAAGATATGAGAGATTACAAATTTGGTTACCGCGATATATAATATTTTAGGACGTTTTCGGAAAGGTTCCCATTTCATTAGTTCTGAGAACTTTTCCATTTCATTAGTTCTTTTTGTTTTTGTTGCTCTAGAGTCTAGACTCTATTCCATATATCATGATTAGTCAGCCTCACATGTGCTTTGTATATTTTGAACTTTATGTTTATTGTTATAAATTAATTATTTTAGTTCACGTTTTTTAAGCATCGGGAGACATCGACGACTTTATTTTCGTATGCAAAAACTTGGAAATGAGTTTTGCAGCAATTTAGATATTTTCAATATGAGTTTATATAATATTCGTCCGAATATCATAACATTATTTAGATAAAATAAATAATCGCCTCTCGTCATTGTGCATGTGACGTGTCCTGCAGTATTTCGGCCACATCATGAAAAGATAACCGAATAGCCTGGAGAAACTTGTGATCGTCGAAGCGTCGAAGGAACGAGATCTCTAGGAATACTTCCACCCAGATGGAATGACCTACTCAGGAATGCGACGAGGTCTTCAATATCGGATGCTCTCCGATCGACCAGGGATAGATTCAGATGGAAGGAGATCATTAGAAGGGTCATCGACGGCTGCCGCCATCCTCAGATGTGAGAAACAGGGCGACGGAGAGATTTAAAAATTACTACTTTCTTTGTGAGCGTTGTACCACTTATAACAAATATAAGTACTTGACTCTCTCTCCCTGGCTCCATCCCAACTCATTGTCGGCGAAGACTGTTGGGGTCAGCTCTCCTCGTTCTCAGGTTGTATGTTCTTCTGTCCCGGACTACGTCCCCCAGGCCGTGCCTCTGCATTATTGACTGAGTACTCAAAATTCATAAGCTTTTTTTCTGTTTCTAAAAAATATTTAAATTCATAGTAATGCACGTTAAAATAATATCAGTTCAGTATCAACAAGCTTCAACGAACGCATTGATGAAACAATGAAATCAAACAAATTTTTCCTCTATAAAATATGTGTTACACTATTACGTGCTACGTGGTTAAATTTGATTATTTTGTGTAATATATAATACATCGTATATTAAACTTATGTTAAATATATGTCATTTAAAAATATTTAATTAATTGAAACAATAACTTTGTAATTATTATAACTGCTTAATTGTACCCGTATCTTCTTGTTAGTTTCAGATAAGCTTTTGTATTAATAATTTTAAGTTTTTAAATAGACTTGTCTCATGTGCGTTTGTTTCCACGTTATATAAAATATCCTATTGCGTCGTGAATTAAATAAATTATTAAATTTACTTGGACTTTTATTTCCGTTCGGAAATCATTGTAGCTGAGCTATCAATACTAATGTAGAACATTTGTTATGCAAATTTTGATGCGAGTTAATTAATATGGTAAGGATGCTGAATTAATTATGGGATTAATTTCGGGACAGAAAGTTTCGGAAAATCGAAACAAGGATAAGTGTTCTGTTAAGAAAACTTCCAAGTCTATAAACTTAACACTTTGTCAAGTCGTAAAATTTCGTACATTTACAAGCGAAATTGCTTTAAAGGCAATCAAATTATAGTTTAAAATTTCTCTGAAATACGCATGAATGGTAAAAGGGATGTTGTTTGTCTCATACTTAAATGTTCGTTATACATTAATTTATCGTTCAAAGTATTTACAAAAATAAATTAAAGATAAATGCATTTACAAAACTTTAATTATTTAACATTTTCATTCTAATAAATTTGGAGTATTTATTACATTAAAGCAATTTATTTCCAATCAACTAGCTTTTGTTTAATAATTATTTTAGGTATTTATTACTTTAAATCAATTTGTTTCCAATCAACTAGCTTTTGTTTAATAATTATTTTAGGTATTTATTACTTTAAATCAATTTGTTTCCAATCAACTAGCTTTTGTTTAATAATTATTTTAGGTATTTATTACTTTAAATCAATTTGTTTCCAATCAACTAGCTTTTGTTTAATAATTATTTTAGGTATTTATTACTTTAAATCAATTTGTTTCCAATCAACTAGCTTTTGTTTAATAATTATTTTAGGTATTTATTACTTTAAATCAATTTGTTTCCAATCAACTAGCTTTTGTTTAATAATTATTTTAGGTATTTATTACTTTAAATCAATTTGTTTCCAATCAACCAGCTTTTGTTTAATAATTATTTTATGTATCCATGACTGTGTTTGAAACTATAATAAATAAATGAGAAGTACACGTTTATTGGGAAAAAAGTAATACACCTTTAAAAAAAATGGCAAATTGCAAGAAAAATGGAGGTGAAGACGTGAATTGTATGTGAGTTAAGGACGAGGAATATTTTGAGATAAATAATGCATCTTCAGTTATTCTTTACAATTTAACACAGTAAATATTAACAAATTATAAAGAGATTGTAAAATAAATTGGTAAAATGAACATTGTATTGACGGAAAGTAAAGGAGTAATAGAGATATGTATGTATGGAATATCCTCTAGCATTCAACCCCTGGAAGGCCACTAAAAATACGAGAAGAACAACATTTTAAAAAAGGCTGTCCTGACAGAAAATAACAGGTCATCTTTAAGGAGATGAAAATGCTTAGGTTACAAAATTGATTAAAAGGTAAGAAAATAAATATTTTAAAGGAAAAAAACCGATCATAAAACTTTCAGTTCAAGTTTGGCCAAACTACGGCTCGTGGACCAGATCAGGTCCATGATGTCCATTTTTGTAGTTCGCGTAGGCATACAGCGTCGTGTCAAGTACAAGTTCTTTTAAAGTACAAGTTTCTTCGTACTTATTACTTTAAATAAAATTAGTACTTTGTTATATGTTTCTAGAATTTTGACCCGGACATGTTTCTAGAATTTTATTATACTATCAGGGAAATTTACGTCAGTTACATCGATGCGCTAATTAATTAAATTAAACGAATATTTGAGTATTTTCGAGAGATTGAAAGCATTTTATCAATCATTCGAAAACGCTTTTCTTTAAATGTTGATTCTGCTCCAGTTGGTCTTCTCTCCCTGGCTCCATCCCAACTCACTGTCTGCGAAAACTATTGGGGTCAGCTCTCCTCGTCCTCAGGTTGTATGCTTTTCTGTCTCGGACTACGTCCCCCAGGCCGTGCCTCTGCATCAGGTTATCTTTTTGCACCACCCATGAATTCTTTGGTCTTCCTCTGGTTGTTATTCGAGGAAGATCCATGGAGATTGCCTAGTTCACAATGTGATCGGGTGCTCTGCGTCGGTCGGGTGGTTATAGCGCAATACATTGGTCCTAGGGCCTGGACCGACACAGCTTCTCTCACCATGCTCCTCATTCCTCCACGCGGTGACCGACGGGCAACGGACTTGAGGGGGAAGTTGGTGGTAACCAATCTGTCGGGGGATCCCAAAAGTACGGCTAAAGTGAGAAGCAGTGAGCGTCTGTCTCGCATGTTAGCGGTGGCTCACAAATGGTGGGTGTGGCAACTCGACATATTCGGGTACTAGTCACATACACCATCGCTAATGGGTATCCAGACTCATTAGATTAATCTGATAATGGGCCATTACATGACCAATGACAGCGGATACAGCCGTAGTTAGTTGGGCCACTCTAATTCCACGTCCAATGACAATCGGTGGATAAAAACTCAGTCAAACAAACCGAAGCTTCATGGAAAAACACTCGCAAAGATTCTGCTACAGTTTGTATTCAACTACAATTGATTGATTTACAATCCAACGAAATTTTATGTGAAATATACACAGTGAAGGAAATATATATATATATATATATATATATATATATATATATATATATATATATATATATATATATATATATATATATATATATATATATATATATATATATATATATATATATATATATATATATATAATTTGTATAAAAATCTAAACTCAGAAAATATTAAATTGAAAAATAATAACCAATTAAAATGCTCTTGATATTTGGTTCAACTTATAAATGCGAAGAAAATTTCTAAAAAATGACTGATACCCATTTGGATCGAGATTAAAGATGTCAATAATAAGCATACAACCTGATACGGATAAATGGCTGGATGATAAAAAGCACCTTTATTTTGGTCACTGATTATTTTGAAGTAATTGTAATTGATTTATATAATTACAACTAGAAGTATAGATATTGGTTTAAAATACGTATAAGTATTAATAATTTCATTTAAACGAAGTATTTTTTTGCCCTCAACGATTTAGTCACACAGAATATGGTCCATCTAGATAACAGTTTGGCCATGGCTTTTCTAGTCACGACCTTTATTGTGTGGCAGCCTCCGTGACCTAGTTGATAGAGCGCTTGTCATCTACCCGAAAAAAATCAATTTATTTCTCAATGGAACCCAAGTAAGGATTCCAGTTTAGTTTTTCCCACATATGGTTATTCATTTTTTTTTGGTTGGATTGAAGTAATAGCAGCACGATAGTTACTCGTATTACTATATGGAACAAGAGTGTAATATCACTCTATGTCTATACCTAAATGAGAGAACGCCTTTAATTGAACGATAGTGTCAGTTCTAAGTCCGGATAAATAAGGAAGTATCCTTGCATAGATTCCTTCCCTTCGCTATAAATGTATCTCCCATATTCATTCCTTTTATTCAGGAGTGTCAAATTTACGTTCGTGATGTGATGCTTCAATTTTTTGTCCTATTCTTATCCATAATTTCAACCAACAGTCGGTATGCTTCGATCGTATTGCCCCGATGTACCATTGAATCCAGTAACCAGGAGTTGCAGGTGAATTTGCTGATGTTCAATACTTCACTTACATTTAACGAACTCCATAGTACAACATTGTTTTACAACTAGACGGGGATTAAGGACCGGAGTGTTCTCTCACAGAAGATCACACGATCCATGTGGAGGAGCAGATTGAGATGGACCTTGGAATGGCGAGGATAACCCTCGACTACGAGGCTGTGTGGTTTTAACGTACATCATCATCCATTTATTAAGGAATCAGGAGAGAGAGATTTGACTGGAGGAAACCTTTTCATTGCCATGCAAACAGCGAGAGACTTAATGGGAAATATGTCGTCGTAATTTCGATCACCAATAGATGACGACCCTCGATAATTATAAAAAACAGTGATGAGAATGATAGTATTCGGTGATTACTGACTCATGAACCAACTGAATATTTTATTTTCAGTAAAATCTGTTGATTTAAATTATTTCACATATTAAGTGAGAGAATAAGATGTTATCGGCTGCCGTTATTTATTTATTTATTTGTGAAAACTTCCCCGCACTTACATTTCATATACATCTGGTGAAAAAACTAAATCAAAGATTACAATTTTGAATAAGTTAATTTAAAAATTTCTTCAGAGTTGTGTTGAATTGGCTTTAATGTAACGATGCAAAGGCTTTAATGCAAATTTAATTAGGTTCAATTGGCGTTGCAGCCTTCATTCTCAGGGTGATGTCTTAAACATAACCATATAAGAATTCGAGACATAGGGCATCACTGAAGCGAACTTATCATGTCAACAATTCCGAAATATGTTTTTAACTAGCAGAAATCAACTGTGAAATTCTTCGAACATACGAGTATTTATGGAGTTATTTCAAAATATTCAAATACCGCATAAAGTCAAAACAATATCGTGTTTAACAAATTCCATAATTTGTAAATTTATACAGAGTTTTCATTTCATGTATGTGCTGCGAAAATATTAGTAATTTTGGTACTACAGGAAGAAAAACGTAAAAACTTTCACTTGGAACAAGTGTGAAATGCTTTGTTTTTCAGTTAACTTGGTGAGTAAATTGAAAACTTCGTGAAGTTCCGGAAGAAGGATTGCCAGAAAAAGTACATAAATATAAGTAAAATGCGGCTGTTTTGAAAAAAAAAAACAAAATGAAAATGGACCGAATACGGTCAATGTGTGGAGACGGGTGTTTTAAATAAAAAATAAAACGTAAATTCTTTTTGTAACAATGTTCTTCAACATGTGGTTTGGGGATAGCTGAAGTCCAGAACCATGGCACATGTTAGTTAAACATTTGTTACAAACAAAAAAAACTATAATGTATGACACTCGTTTTGTTCAGTTTGGCAGAATTTTGGACATAATACTATATGTCATATTATGACAATCTCATCTATTCAGACAGATTGAAATCTTCATAAAAAATATTCCAACAAGAATTTAATCGCAATTAACTGGTCGGAAGACAGGCATTGATGAGTAAAGGAAAGCTGAGAACATAAAAACCTTTATCAAGCCTTTTAAGTATGTAACTGGATGTTACAGTCAAGGGTTCCAGATCGCGTGTGTGCGTGCGCTCACGAGATATAATGATTCCACTAAGGAGTCTGACGTAGTCATTTCAAAACATTTCCAGAATGGTTAATGATTTGAGAAAAATTGTCATAAACATATGCGTTATTCTACCAAGATCACCATAATCACACATGAGGTGTGTACGAAAAAGAAAGAAAATAAGAAAGAGAGGTAAAAAGAAGAATCTGAAGCGCAAATGTAATTTTTTCATGAAATGATGCTATAAAAATATAAGTATGATTGATTTATTGCGTTGAGGACCTCTTTAAAAATGATAAAAATCGGTCTTCTGATTGTATTGTACTACATTTAACATTTTCGTTGTATACAACACAACTTGGCTGGTTTATTGCCATGCAATAATTTCTTTCATCCAACAAGAAAGATATTAAAGAGACCTTAAGAAAAAATATACTGATACTTTTTTAAAAAAAAAAAACGAGAATCAAACCCGCAATACATGAGCTAGGAGATAGGTATCTTCAGAACTGAGCTATTTAATCCCTTTCGTTGTAGACAGAACAACTAAGTGAGTTTATTGTTATGTGCCAATCTCTTTTTACCAACCAGAAAAGTGTTTAAGAGGACTTAATTGCAAACCAGACTTTTATCTTTTTTTTTTAAATATCTAGGCATCAACGAAAATCTTACTCGTCTTGTCAAATAGACCACGGATCATCGTATTACGAGTATGTCACAGAGCGGTGGTGTTAATAATGGATTGACTAATTGGGTATAACAAAGTATATGGAATATAATATGTTTCGATCAAACAAATACGCGAAAATTCCATCACAATATTTGCCAATACACACATTTCCGTGGGATCCTAACACCCTAAAGGTTGAGAAAGCTTAGTACACGAAAGGGCTGTAAAAAACGGAAATTATTAAATAAAACATTCGCCCCTTGAACCCAGGGTACGCACACAGTCCTGGGTAAGGAAGGAAGGAGATATTTTTATTATTCGTCCTGTGACGTTTTTTATTGCATGGATGTCTAAATTTACTGAGAGGAAGAAAATTTAGTAGGATCCAGCATAAATTTATTTTACTTTACTGACAACGTATTTTGGGAATGATTGACGGTTTACTGACAACGTATTTTGGGAATGATTGACGGTTTACTGACAATGTATTTTGGGAATGATTGACGGGTTTTTTGTATTCGTATTGTATCAGTGTTTATTTTCATATTTTTAGATATTCAGAGATAAAAAATGAAAATTTCCATTCTAAAAATGGTAATTGACTATTTTCAAAGATATTTAAAAAATTGTCGATTTTTTTCAGAAATTAATTCATAAACTTTCATGCAATTTTTTTTACACGGCGATCATATTTTTAAGATTTTTTATCCGCCAACTGAAAGAGTGAAAATTAATTTTGTGTTGCTGCCTCGAACGACAAACTGACAATTTTTTTCCATAACAGCTATTCAGATAATATGAGTTGGTAAAATAAGGTTCTTTTAAATAATGTATTGGAACATTAGTAGCAAAGAATATATTGTTTGAATAATCTACCATGAAAAAATATCAATTATCCTGGTTTCACATTTGAGGGAGTCGTTTGATTTATAGTGACTATATATTTTATGATTCATATTCTTATAAATGTTATAATTGCTGACATTGCAAATTGAATTGTAATGACGATTGCTATTTTTTACTTCAGACACATTCAGGAAGTCGGGTTTGATGGATTAAAGTACCAAATTTGTTCACCAGTCCTCGCTCTTCAAGTAAACCTAAATTATATGTAGTATGTTCGTATCATTTCAGTAGATATTATATTTTGTAATTTGAACTCTATACACATACACTATATCTAATGTTATATACGAGTATATATGAATACTACACATATACATTACACTATATCTAATACCGAATATATTACGATCACATATCTAAAGATCTATGTTACAAAAGTTTCTTCGAAATGCATCTTCCCTTAATAAGTTTTCTTACTAAATATGTTTTTCTGAACATTAACAAATGCAAGGACGTGTCTAATGTAATGACCACTTTCTTATCCTTACACTTCATTTATATGATTTTTATTTTGTAATATTTTTAATTTGTTAAAATAGTGGGGTTGAGTCCCGAGTTGGGCTGATCCTGAGAAAAGTTATTTTTCTAAATAGCGCTATAGAAATTGTCCTTTAATTTATTATTGTGGGCGTTCTTGATATTGGCAAAACATGTGTATTTCTCGATATGTAACTTATAACTTATAATACAATTGCTATATTGTAATAATGGTTCTTCGTATTTCTTAACTCATTTCTTTTTTACAGGTGATGCTTGTAAGGTAGCGTCTCGGAGCATCTGACACGGGAACTAGGGCGTAGTTCAATATGTGAGGTTTGTTGCTACATGACGAGAATGTTAATTTTAAAGTGGATCTGCAAGAAGGTGCAGAAAAACATTGTGCTTCAAGTTTTTCACTTCAGATGACTTCAAAAACTTAGTGTATCTGTATGTCGATATAAAACCGAATTGTTATTTCAATTGGTTTATTACTGGAATGGCACTGTTTCGTAATAAAACGTTACGAAAAACGCAGTTTTTTTCTAAAGTGATTGAATTGTTTACTTGTGTTAGATCGCGTCTCTTCCCAATGATAGTATCTTTACAACATAGTATTTCAATAAGAATTAATAGCTCTTAAGTGTACCTCTAAATATGTTACAAATTATATTTAAATAGCTTAAAATACAGCCCTATACAATTAAAGGTACTTTTAATTTCAAATCCCTTCACACTCAATATTGAAAAATTCCTAAATAGTAATTTGTGAATTAAAATATTACTGTACTTATCTATCATATATGTACATACATTATGATATATAAATATTTTTGGGGTAGCCAAACTTCATACACAGTTTGAGAAGTATGGTGAAATTAAAAAGAAAAGTATTTGCCATTGTATGGTGAAACAGCTGTCACTAAGTAAATACATAAATTATATATTATTATCAAAGCTTGCAATTTTGATTTTCTTAATTAAAAACGGAGTTTTATTTATTGAAATAAGATATCACAAATGAAAATACATATTTTTTAATTAAACAAAACCAAATTTACTAAAGAATGATATTTAGAAAGACATTTTGAAAATCTACTAGAATATTAGTGCCAAAAATTCTGCTTTTAATGTCCGAGCAAATGACGAAGGGCGATAAATTCTATGGGGCAGGAATCAAAAGCCTCCAAAGGAGTTCCGAGCAGCCGCTCGCTGTCAACAATCAATACCTAACGGAGTTAAGCTATAAAGGATAGTTTATCATCTTCCGATCCAATCAATCAATCAAATGACTTCTATGGAGCCGTTTAATAACCAAAATAAATACACTTGTTGATAGCGAGTCACTTTTGTTGATTTTTTGGAAAATATATTTTAGAGACATACAAATATCGAGATTCTGAATTTGTGTGCCCGTACTATCAATTGTAAACTATGCTTCGTATTTCCTGTACAAAACAACATACATATATCGCCCTAGTATTCGCATCAATCAGGTTCAGCTCATAACATGTATTGTAGTACCGATGTTCGAACAGATCAGCATATGCGTAAGTCATCTACGAGTATATTCGCGTAGTAACATTCAGTGCTACTTTCGTTCAACACACTCCATCTCTCTTTGTTCACCTTGTATCTATTTACCTCTACACGGAGTCTATTTAATACTCTCCGAGTAATACATTTTTTCTTCCTTTGTATTCACTACTGCTTTATTTTTCTGAGTTCACAACCGGTTTCAATGACCTCCGTCTTCCTTGTCAGGTGAATATGAACTGACCTGACGAGGCAGACGGATGTCTTTAAAATCGGTTGTGGACACACAAAAATAAAACTATTGTTTTTTATTTATTTATAATTACACATGACAAGAAATAAATACAATTTGCAAAAAAACAACAGGTAATTTGATTTGGACATACAATTTTAATGGATCTGGGTTTGTTGCCTTTCATTTGTCGTATCCCCAGTAAACTAGGCTTACCTGTATCTTACTGAGGATATTTAGCATGAAAAAATAAATCGATACTTCTTTCCGATTTTTGATTACACAAAAACCAAACCCCGTTGCACGCTCTCATCAACCTGACAAACAGTGACACTCAACTACAACAGGAAACATCTTGCGAAATTTAACTCCTCACACATCATCACTCCAGAAAGACCAAAAATATTCATTGTGAATACAAAAAGTAACAAAATCTTTTCTTTATTTTATTAAAAATCAATAAGCATGAAACCAATTAGTGAAACAAACGTCTTTTTTGAGATTTAAAATACTTAGATAATTATATTTGCGAGCACTCTTAATTCTTAAATTTAATTTAATTGACTTGACTATTTTAACAATTTTCACTCCTGTTGGATTTACTCATTACAAATAGACTACTTATAATAAAATTATACATTTTATTTTTTAATAACATTTGTGTTATCCAAATAAAAATTTTTTTATTGAATAAATGTCCTCATTTGATCAGGAAATGGGATAATTTTTTTTTTTAAAAACAAAATATTGTCTTCATATTTTTGAGACAATCTATTTGTCCCCTACAGTGACCATAATGACATGATGTTTATTTGGGATGCCTTTTTCGACAAGTTATGAAATTCAGTTATTTGAAAACAATTACTAAACCGGATAAAATTATGAGTTTCACATTTCTTATATTTTATATGAAGTAATTTTGTAAGTTTTAAGAGATTCATTTTCATCGAGTTGATTGTTTTTGATACGTAGCATCCAAAAAAAATTGTAAAACGCGATCTCTTTTGAACACAATTATAAAAAAAGACCTGTAAGCAGAGAAAGAAGTTGAAAAATAATCTTGTAGATTAGGGTGTGGTCTCACTCCCATGTTTAAAACGACTCGTAACAGAACTCTAAATTTTTCGTTTACATTTCTCCAAGAATTCCATATGGAATTTTTACTTGATTGATTTTTTTTAATTTGCGAATTCATTAGTATTATTATCTATGAAGCTTATCAGCTCATCAGTAAAAAAAGTATCTAAAGAAATCAAGCGGATTATCACAATTTGGTCGAATACTGGGATCAACTCGTCGACTACCAATTGAAAAATAAAAAATAAAAAAAACATTGTTTGGAAAATATTATTACTTATTCTTCTTCTCAGTGTCATGGCATGTTCCTCCAACGTTGACTATCACTTGAGATTAAGCATCTTTGTCCCCGGTAGCCCGAAAAATATCCCAAATGTTCCTTATACCAGTCTAATCACGTATATTGCGGAGCCAGAAGATTTTGCCATTACTCTTATTACTTAAAATCGACAAATTAGCACTGTTTATATATACTACGCTCATTTTCATCTTCAATATTACTTTCAGTATAAACATAGCGCCTACTTTTGCTTGGTCGGAGTTGGGTGTTACTTCCACTGTCTGAATCGTTATATCGTTATGGTTTATTGCAGATTTTTTTTCAATTTAGTCAACATTATTAAATAAAAAAAGGTAATCTTCACTATCACAGTCATCTTGGAAGTCTACTATGTCTTCAAAAGTATCAATTACCGAAAATTCACCATATGCAGTAAATGTATTACTCAACACATCGCAATCGCTATATCGTGTAGAACTTTATTAAATTGATTCATGGTGCTAAAAAACAGTTTTTTTTATTTGCGTTGTTTTTTTCGTTCACTTCGTGAAATGATGGTCACCATACAGGAAATAACTATGTAGGGCACAATGTACCGATACAGACTGTCCAAAAAAAAAACGACTCAATCAAATGCGACTGTACGGTACAGGTAAATAATGCAAATATTAAAAACAATATGGAAGCCAGCACTATACTGCAATTTGCCTATTAATATATTATATTAATAGGCAAATTGCAGTATAGCAAATATAATCCTTTAAGTGCACTATTGTAAAATAACATGTTCAAAATATTGTCAGTAAATATTAAAAATAAAGCTTCTAAGTTACCGCTCATCAAAACCACAATAATGGCTTTCGGAACTGGCTACCAGTCGCCTTGAAGCCATTATATTGACTTTCGGAGTGGTAAGGGTTTTAACGGTCGAAATACACCAAACATTGTACAAATGACTAAATCAAGGGTCACCTTTTCTTATAAAAACGGACTTAAATTTTGAAATTTCTTGGTAGTAATTAAATTTATATCGAAGTAAATCAAATGAATCATCTTTATTGTATAAATATTCGTTAACACAGCGGTATCTTAGTCAACACACTTTAAATTGTCCATTAATTTTGGTTAAGTAATAATGGTACAATATTACTATAAATTTAAATTAATTACCTGAAACTAATTTAATCTCTATTTCGAGAAAACGTCAACTCTATCAACACCTGATCGATATAAAATTCTATGAAATAATAACACATTTACGTTTTTGATAAACAAATTTATATAAAATTAAAAGTAAAAATACTTGTTTACCTAGAAATTATCCAAAGTTTCCTTCAGTATGTCAAGGCTGAAAATATTAAACTTAAAAGGAAGGATCGTATATATAGGAAAGATCAAAAGTATTCTTTGTATATCTTACATTTCTCTGTTATCTTATAACAGGATAATTGTGTTTTTCCTCTGTTATCTTACAATATGATCTGTTTCATTCGTCATTCTTTAAAACACTGATGGTTTACAAGTTGTTGTGTCTCGGTCACATTATGAGAGGCATAAGACACATTATAACAGAAATTATCATCCAGGGAAAAATAAATGGTAAAAGAGGCCGAGGGAGACACCACATCGCTTGGTTTAAGGTCTTGCCGGAGTGGTTTGGGAGCAGTTCTAATGAGTTATTCCGGCCGCATGTTTAATTAGTTCAACAAGATGCTGATGGCCATCCTCCAATAGGATAGATACGTCACCTCAAGAAGAAGATTATTTTATAAGTTTAATTGTTAAAGATCTAAACATGTTAGACTGCAGTTATAAAATATGATTGTTTGAAAATAAATAAATTATAAACGAAAAAATAATGGAAATAATATGATTTTTTTTCAAAATTATAAAAGGTGCGATTTCACTCTGTAGAACTCTAAATTAGAATCCTGTACATAAACTTACTTTGTTTTTCCACTAATTAAGGCAGAAAGCAAACGGCCTGGCCCTTTTGGCCCTTTACCTGTTGGTTGCGGTAGTGTATGTATAGTACTTAGTGTTGACAGCTATATTGTATGAATCTTGTAATCGTTTTATGTATAAATATATCTTGCAGCCTGGGGTTTATGGGTTCGATTACCATTGGACATAAATATGTTTAGTTAAATTTTAATGATCGAATTCCACCGCAAATTAATGAATAAATAAATAATTATACATGTTTCTACCCCCTTAATCGAGGGTCTCTTAAGGCAGAAATACCGTGGCTCTCCTCATGTGTAATGAATAGGAGGTTGAAATACGTGACGCGGCGATTAAGTGTGATACGTGGAATAACAGAGTGATTTCCTGTTTGGTATCGGACATTTTAAATGACAATTTTCCTTCAAGTCTTATAAATATTCTTAATTAAAGAAAGTAACACCTATCGTGTTTTTTTTTTGTTTTACGTTCCCAAATGTCTTGTTTGAATTCCTTTGTGAGTAAATAGTTCTATAGTTGTTCATTGTGTAGAAGTTACATTTATTATGTAGAAGATAACTTTATTATGTAGAAACAAACTAGGAATCAAATTGGATCAGTTTCTTTTCCACCTTCTAAAGGGAATACCTCCATTTGCATTGTAATACAAATAACGATTTATCTTTAAAGTGTTTTTTTGTGCTCGTTGCTATCTCGTTAAAATAGATGAAATTAAAATTTCCCAGATGATTCAGTTTTTTTAATGGACTCGAGTTTAGTGTTTCGATGGCATAAAGATAACGGGAAAATTAAAGTAAATATTTGGGTAAATTGATATTTTGTTCGAGTTAAAATAAATAATCGCATTTATATTAAATATTACGAGTCGTATTTATTTAACAATCTTTAAAATGGTTACAAATATATCTTCGTTAGAAAAATAAAATGAAAAATAGAGGAAATTCAAGGAGATAATTTATTTACAAACAATAAAGCATTTTATCAGACAATCTTGGCCAAAGGTCGATTGCTTTTTCCAGCACTCGACTGCTCCTTAACGAATATTAGTTAATGAAGTTAAATTTATGATTTTATTCATATTTAGACAATTATATGAAAATGTCTCAAAAATAAAATGAATAATAGAGGAAATTCAAGGAGATAATTTATTTACAAACAATAAAATACTTTATCAAAGACAATCTTGGCCAAAGGTCGATTGTTTTTTCCAGCACTCGACTGCTCCTCAACGAATATTAGTTAATGAAGTTAAATTTACGATTGTATTCATATTTAGACAATTATATGAAAATGTCTCAAAAATAAAATGAATAATAGAGGAAATTCAAGGAGATAATTTATTTACATACTAAAGACAATCTTGGCCAAAGGTCGATTGTTTTTTCCGGCACTCGACTGCTCCTCAACGAATATTAGTTAATGAAGTTAAATTTATGATTTTATTCATATTAAGACAATTATATGAAAATGTCTCAAAAATAAAATTAAACAAAAAAATATAATAACATATTTACAAGAACGTATATAGAGAGTATGTAAAATGTACAATATTTAGAAGAAAAAAACAAGGAGACAATATACTCAAATATGCTAAATTGCATATGTTTGAGAAAAACATTCACGATGGGAATAAAACGTCATATATGTTATAATCACAATACGAGAGGTGAACATAAAAATGAGTTGTATCGCATTTTATTGTATTACACTTTCGATAACAGCTTACCAGCTTATTGCCAAGTGGTAATCTTTTCCAATCAACCACAAAGATTTGTAAAGTTTAAATTGTAAAAATGATTGTTAAAGAGTTTTAACGACTAGGAAGTTTTTTTAAATTTTAGTATTAACAGGATCCGAGCTCGCAACCAATGAGTTGGAAAACAGGTGTCGCAACAACTAGGCCACAGATTGTCATGTTCTCCTAATGAATACTATTGTAATATACTGGAATTTACGGATAACCATTAAATAATTTTCATGTTTCAATGATAAATTTTCGCTAATTCCTATTACGGAGTTGTTACTTTTGACGCACAATGACTCGAAAGTTTTTTTCAAAATGATGTTTGTACATTTATAACGTGTCGTATGTTATACTTTTATGCAAATATATAAATCAGTTATCGTTTTCTAATGATTAGCATTCACGCAAAGCTAGCGAGTGCTCCAGGTTCGATTCTTGGCAGATTCACTTCCATATTTATAAGCCATTAACATATGAATGAGTGTTTTTTATGACTTATTATCAATTCCTTCATCACTATAAAGTAAAACAATAAATATTGCTGCCTAATGAAAGGCTGCAATAGATTGAATCTGTCGATTGTCTTGGAAGATTAATCCCCTAGCTATCGAAAGTTTGGGTGTGATTTGTCAAGATTGTATGCTTTCTGAAGTATAATAGTTTGTACACAATAAACTAATATGTTACATAAAATATTTCGTTATCGATTTTTCTTTCCTATCCATAATTTCCTCCTTGGACTGATGATGCCTTACATTGTTCATGAATTTTATAAAAATTAATAATGATTTGATTAGTTTTTGCCATCATGTAACTTACTTTTTTACTTTTGTCTGGTTGGTTGAAAGACATTGCCACCTAGCAATTAGTCCACCAAATTGTTATACAATAAAATGTTTATCAAATAAACATATATGGTATAATACAAACACAGGTGTCGTCTAACCACACGAGACTAACAATCGTAGTCAATCACGAAGGACACCCCGTTGTATAAAAATATTATAAGTGTTGAAAATATTTTCTGACCCATCACAGTCGACCCTATTGACCAAATTGTGGGTAGCTACCCACAGTTTTATCAGTAGACGCATTATGCTATAAAATGATTTTATAATATGCTATAAAGTGACTTCACTAGGTACTCACCATAATCAGCTTCCTGCGATTCCGCTCCCACCCCCGCCGGCAGCAGCAGCGACAGCAGCAGCAGCGGCAGGAGCAGCAGCAGCGAGGCGGGCCGCGGCATGGTCACTGCGGCCCTGGCCTCACGTGGCCCCTCCACTCCTGGAATATTTATATTTTATATTAATTTGATAGTAAAAAATCAGTGCTAAGACAAAGGACCTAATGAAGGAGAGAAGTGAGTTGAGGGCTAAGAGAAAGTGGGATACACCCGAGTACAAGGTTTTAAACAAGAAAGTTCGGCAAAACATTATAAAGGATATTGCAAAGCAACATGAAATCCTAATAAAAGAGATTATTTCGAAAAATGGTGGAACAAAAATTTTACAGAGGAAACTTTTCCCCGGAAAGAAACAAATGATGACTTTGTGTAGGGAGGATGACACCGAAATCAAGGACAGGACTGAACTTTTGGAGATTGCTAGGGAATTTTACGAAAACATTTACAACTCATAAATATTAGATGAGGCTGCACATCCTGTTTCCATAAATGCCGGCTCCGAGGATATTCCTAACATAGCAGTGAAATAAGTTCGATGTGCTTTAAAACAAATGAAAGACTAATAAGCTCCCGACCCTGACAATATTACAATTGAAGCTATTAAATACGGTGGAGACTTGCTCCAGATGACTATTGCCCATCTCTTGAATACGTGTCTGGAAGTGGGAAGTATACCACAGGAGTGGAATTATGCTAACATAATTTTACTGCACAAGAAAGGTGACCAACGAAAACTTGAAAATTATCGACCCATAAGCCTTTTGTCCCGCTTATATAAGCTTTTAACAAAAATCATTACAAATTGACTCACATGTATATTGAATGCATACCAGCCAGTAGAACAGGCAGGCTTTAGAAAAAGTTTTGGCACAAATGATCACCTCCAAACATTGAAAAACGTAATCCAAAAACACACTGAATATAACCTCCCGGTCGTGTTGGCATTCATAGACTTTGAAAAGGCCTTCGATTCAGTGGAAATATGGGCAGTGATGAGGAGGTTAAACAACTGTGGAGTGAACTACAGATACTCTCAGCTCTTGAAAAAAATATATGAAAATGCCACATCAACAATACAACTCCACGAGCCATCGAAGAAAGTACATATAAAAAGAGGGGTGCGACAGGGAGATACAATTTCTTCGAAACTCTTCACTCTGGCACTTGAAGACGTATTCAAGGCCCTTGACTGGGAAGATAAAGGTATTCCGATAAATGGGGAACTTCTCAGTAACTTGCGTTTCGCAAAGGACATTGTCTTGTTTGCCAAAAAGGAGGAAGAGTTGAACATAATGCTCAATCAAATAAATGCAGCCAGCGCTAAAATTGGCCTTAAAATTAATGCTGCTAAAACAAAAATTATGAGCAACATGAAAAATAATCTCCCCGTCTTGGTAGGTGGAAGAAATAAAGAGAGAGTTACAAGTTATGTGTACCTAGGACACACTGTAAAGCTGGGAAAAGAGAATCAAGAGGCCGAGATAGAACCTAGACGTGGTCTTGCCTGGGCAACGTTTGGTAAACTTTCTGACATCCTGAAATCTTCAAAATACCCCAATCATTTGAAAAAGAGAGTATTTGATTCATGCATCTTACCTATCCTCACATATGGAATCGAAACCTCTGTCCTAACAAAGCGAATAACGCAAAAACTATTAGTGACACAGAGATCCATGGAGAGGAGGATGCTGGGAGTTTCACTGCGAGATAGAAAGACCAACAAATAGATAACAGAGAGCACCAAAGCCACGTACGTAGTTGAGAGAGCAGCTGCCTTAAAATGGAGCTATGCAGGACATATTGCCAGATGCTTTAACTCTCGATGGACGAAAAAGGTCCTGGAATGGCAGCCTAGAACGGGCAGGAGAGGTGTGAGGAGACCACATGCTAGATGGTCGGACGATATAAGATAGGCCGCAGGGGTGAAGTGGATGCAGTGTGCCCGAGGTAGGGAGTTGTGGAAGACCGAAGGGGAGGCCTATATCCAGGGATGGATCCAGAACGGCTTAAGAAGAAGAAGAAGAAAGAAGAGGAAAAAATTGTCAATTCTGGAAGAACTACTAATCGAACACAGTTTGTCTTTAATTATACTCGTAGTTATAGAGAGCAGGCTCCTCTCACGGGAGCGCTAATTCGGGATTCAAATCTACTATAGGGTGTCTCAAAAAACGTATACACACTTTAAATAATTGTAAATTCAGTTTGAATAAAGACTGTTTCAGTTGAGTGAGTGCTTTAATATTTATTATATAACATATGACATTTGTGACTGAGATTTGCCTAGTGCAGTGGTTACCAATATCCACAAAATGGAGAGTGTTTTAGTATTATGTACTTGTACTTAACGGTTCGCTTTTTATTAAACCGATTTCAATTGTAAATGTTACAGCGTGAATAACGAGAAAACAATTATTAAAATGTAAGACCTCTAAATTTTGTGCATGATTATACACTTGATATTACGAGTATATACCATTAAATATTATACACTTGATGTTACGAGTATACACCATTAAATATTATACACTTAATATATTGTTTATAGTTAAGCCATTAACATTGTGGAGGTTTAAAGACATTGTAATTTGTTTTATCAACCACTGTTTATTCCACTTAAAAAATGGAATAAACAGTGTTTGATAAAACAAATTACAATTATACATTTGATATTACGAACATATAACATGTTACTATTAAAGATTTTACTAGAATTGAAAATTATTTTTTTAAAGAATATATATGACCGAAGTCATAGTATCCTTAAAACCCTCGAACACTAGGCGGAAAAAGTGGCTGTGTCGTTCAAGGGGAGTAGCACAGCGCGGGGTTCGAACTGACGACCTTCCGCACAGGCCATGCACATCATTAAAATGTTAATTAAAATGTTTATAAAAATAGAGTATATACCGACTTTATACAACCTTCTTGATGTCAAACATTGTCACCATAAAGATAATTAATTGTTTAATAAGTACCTTTAGTTGAAAGGTGTTTTGAATCTTGATATTTTTTATCAAAATAAGGTGTTTTATAACATTATTTTTCCTTGCTACCTTTACCTTTTTAAAAACCTTTTTTAAAAAAAAACATGTAAAATTTATTCTTATTTTCTCCGTTAAAAGCAAAGCCACCCCTCATCCTTCTTAAATATCCGTTTCATCCCTTCTCATCTATTTTTTAAGGTTTGTTTTTTTTTTAAAGTAAGAGATAACAAGTAGCAGACGTTAATAAATTGCAAAGTTTTGTCCTTATACAAACTCCAAACTGCGAGTGACGAGCACAACTTTTCACGTCGAGTGTTGCCGTTTGCATAAACTCAAGCGATCTAAGTATTCTGAATTCTTAATGTATTCCTGCCTCAAAAATTTATGTGACAACCGAAAAATATCACCAAAACAACAAATAATTTAAAACTACGAGTATATGTTTGAACCACCTCATATATTTAGGTATTCTCGCTATATATAGGTGAGAATGAAAAATGTTTATTGAAATAAACTACAAATATTTATTATTTTATATTGACCCTCCACAGTTTTATCTGTAAGACATCTACCCTCCCCGCCCCATCGGTTGAGGGTTTGATTTCTCGTGAAACTCATTTGTTAAACAGGGATCTTGTGTAATTTTTATTTGAGGTCTCATTAACCTTTCCCTTCCTGTGCTAAAAAAATCCGGCCGTTCCGGTGCTGTGTATTCAATACACATGTAAAAGAGAGCGTTTTAAAATCGAAAAAAATAAGAATATTTAAATTTGAAGTCAAAAGTGATAATAATTGAAATTTAATTGCTGAAAACATGAAAAAACATCGGACGACGTTCACGAAACGGGCGAATCGACCACCTCCAAAGAAAGCCCGCTGGCTACTGAGCGAGAGAAGAGAGCGAACTGAGATTCTATTTCTTGCGTTCCCATACACCGAAGTAGAGTGAGAGTGAGACATGAATAGCGTCGCTTCTTCACCCATAGTGGTTTTTTAGAATTAACATACCTACGTCACACACTGACACACGTTTGATTGTATTGGTGAATTTATTCCCGATTTTCACAAAATATCTCTGATGTGGCCGATAAGTGCTAATTATTATTAATATTATTTTTTCGTTCAATGCGTAAATGTATTACGGAGGAAAACCTAAAATCTGAACCCAGTATTTATTATATTTATAGAGATATTAAAGTGTTTAGAAGCAATGTGTAGTAGTTACAAATCACAGGACAGGAAGGGTTAATATCTTTCTGATTGTTTGGAATATATAATCTCATAACAAAATGGTTTATTATAATAATAAAACTTAATGTACAATTTATACATCGCCGTTCAGAGAGCAGTCTCTCTTCAAAGACGTTATAGCTCGGGATTTAAGCCCACTCTTATTGACATTAAAAATATTACGAAAAAAAATGTGTCTAATGATAGAAAGGTGATGGCTGCAGCCACTAGGTTAGGAACTTATCCGCATCTTCATATGTTTAGAAAAACATGTATGATACGAAAACCAGAGAAACATTTATAGATCTTCCGATTTGTGTTGGTGACATATTCGGCTTATACGATTTGTGTTAGTTACATAATCGTTAGGTTGCATATGTTTGGTATGTAGTGTTCATATTTAATCATAAATATGTGATTTTTAATGCTGCATCCGCTACCAATATATCTCAGAGTATGAATCAAACAAAGATTGATCCAATTAAAATATTACTCAAGAAAACGAACGTTAACTAAAAAAAGATATGATCAATTCATTAAGTATAAAGCGAAAATAATATTACTGTTGAAATACTAAAATGAAAACATTAAAATGACGAAAAATGTATTGTTATTGACAAAATCCAATCAATAAATAGACTTTAAATGGAAATAGAAAAATGCGCATACGAAGCTGAAGGAATACTCAAATAGCTGAAAATCTGAAAAATCACAATTTATTTATAGTTAAGACATTAACATTGTGGAGGTTTAAAGACATTTTAATTCGTTTTATCAAACACTGTTTATTCCACTTTATGTAACGGTATAAACCTACAAGTTTCAAGGCTTTCACGTCCTCATCAGGTTATGCTCCCCTGATGATGAAGTGAAAGCCTTGAAACCCGTAGGGTTATACCGTTACATAGAGTGTTTGATAAATTAATTACAACAATTAATTTAAGCATTCAAACAAGAAAAAATCACGTCTGGCAGCCACTGCTACTTCTGAGCGTATGAAATAGTACTGGATAAAAATAATGGAATGCTGACTCGAAAGTTTTTTAAACTTGATTATCGATTTGCCTAATTAAAAGTTTCCATCGAACCATTCAAAATGATTACTCTGTTGCCTGAGACATGTCAAACTAGGGTTAGGTTTATGACAAGTTAGGCGCTGTGTGTAGACTTGAAGGTCGATACGGCTCTATTAAAATGATCTAATCAGAATGATGGAAGTCTGAGCAATATCGCTCGTAAATAAGTCGCCGGATTAAATCCGAACATTAAATGCCATTTAGTAATTAAGTGTTGGAAGAGTAGCTCTGGAGGGTGGGATACCTCTCACTCCCACGGGTTACACAAGGGGATGTGGATTTAGACAAACGTGTAACATGTTACTCGTAGAAATGTTTAACATGTTACTTGTAGAAATGTTAATCATGAAATTTGCTAACATATAATTTTTATAAATGTTAATAATGTACAATATTTTTTAAAAATATATAACATGTTACTTGTAGAACTGTATAGCGTGATATTTTTAAACATGTAGTTCGTAGAAACATTGTTTTTTTTTATCTTAGAAATATTTAACATGTTACTTGTAGAAATGTACATCATGCTGTTTGTAGCCTAGTAAAATTTGTAATTTTTAGAAACATTAATCATGTTTATTTCGGAAATGTATAACATATTACTTGTAGATATCTACAGCGTGATATTTGTAGACAAAAGAGTAATTTGTAGAAAAGTTAATCATGTAGATCTAAGAAATGTTTGACATATTACTTGTGGAAATGTATAACACGCTGTTTGTAGCCACATATAAACCTGCAATTTGTGGAAACATGAATCATGTTTATTTCAAATATGTATAATAGATATATTGACTATGTTACATGTGGAAATGTTTAACATGTTTCATGTAGAAATACGAGTATATAGCATAACATTTGTAGACATGTATGACATGTAATTTTTAGAAAAGTTACATTTGCTTAGAAATGTACAAATATAATGTCCATACCTAAATACCATCACGCCATGTCTCTTTTGAGGTAGACAGAGACGACCGATCAGCACACCTTTCTATCAATGCACACAGCTCTCACCTCGTCTAAATCCATACATCTAATCATATGCGCTCTTCTGTTTATCAAACTTCTTATCTTTCCCTCGGTAGAGATTTTTCAAACTATCTGTTTCAACTATTGATCTCGATCTACCTTTTTATCCATCTCCATTAATTTTAGAAATATATATTTGTTAAGTAAATCTTACACAACGTGGTTCAAATATCTCAAGATTCTTTTCTTAATACTATACGAGTATCATTCATAACATACAAACTGTTATCATTTATCTGATATTTTCTTTCTCTTTTGCACATTGTGCCGCAAGATATTTGACACAAGGCACGTCTTTTGAATATTGTGCTGCAAGATATTTGACACAAGACACGTCTTTTGAACATTGTGCCGCAAGATATTTGACACAAGGCACATCTTTTGAACATTGTGCCGCAAAATATTTGACACAAGGCACGTCTTTTGAACATTGTGCCGCAAGATATTTGACACAAGGCACGTCTTTTGAACATTGTGCCGCAAGATATTTGACACAAGGCACGTCTTTTGAACATTGTGCTGCAAGATATTTGACACAAGGCACGTCTTTTGAACATTATGCCGCAAGATATTGGACACATGGCACGTCTTTTGAACATTGTGCTGCAAGATATTTGACACAAGGCACGTCTTTTGAACATTGTGCCGCAAGATATTGGACACAAGGCACGTCTTTTGAACATTGTGCTGCAAGATATTTGACATAAGGCACGTCTTTTGAACATTGTGCCGCAAGATATTTGACACAAGGCACGTCTTTTGAACATTGTGCCGCAAGATATTTGACACAAGGCACGTCTTTTGAACATTGTGCTGCAAGATATTTGACACAAGACACGTCTTTTGAACATTATGCCGCAAGATATTGGACACATGGCACGTCTTTTGAACATTGTGCTGCAAGATATTTGACACAAGGCACGTCTTTTGAACATTGTGCCGCAAGATATTGGACACAAGGCACGTCTTTTGAACATTGTGCTGCAAGATATTTGACACAAGGCACGTCTTTTGAACATTGTGCCGCAAGATATTTGACACAAGGCACGTCTTTTGAACATTGTGCCGCAAGATATTTGACACAAGGCACGTCTTTTGAACATTGTGCCGCAAGATATTTGACACAAGTCACGTCTTTTGAACATTATGCCGCAAGATATTGGACACATGGCACGTCTTTTGAACATTGTGCTGCAAGATATTTGACACAAGGCACGTCTTTTGAACATTGTGCTGCAAGATATTTGACACAAGGCACGTCTTTTGAACATTGTGCCGCAAGATATTTGACACAAGGCACGTCTTTTGAACATTGTGCTGCAAGATATTTGACACAAGACACGTCTTTTGAACATTGTGCCGCAAGATATTGGACACAAGGCACGTCTTTTGAACATTGTGCCGCAAGATATTTGACACAAGGCACTTCTTTTGAACATTGTGCCGCAAGATATTTGACACAAGGCACGTCTTTTGAATATTGTGCTGCAAGATATTTGACACAAGACACGTCTTTAGAACATTATGCCGCAAGATATTGGACACATGGCACGTCTTTTGAACATTGTGCCGCAAGATATTTGACACAAGGCACGTCTTTTGAACATTGTGCCGCAAGATATTGGACACAAGGCACGTCTTTTGAACATTGTGCCGCAAGATATTTGACACAAGGCACGTCTTTTGAACATTGTGCCGCAAGATATTTGACACAAGGCACGTCTTTTGAACATTGTGCTGCAAGATATTTGACACAAGACACGTCTTTTGAACATTGTGCCGCAAGATATTGGACACAAGGCACGTCTTTTGAACATTGTGCCGCAAGATATTTGACACAAGGCACTTCTTTTGAATATTGTGCCGCAAGATATTTGACACAAGGCACGTCTTTTGAATATTGTGCTGCAAGATATTTGACACAAGACACGTCTTTAGAACATTATGCCGCAAGATATTGGACACAAGACACGTCTTTAGAACATTATGCCGCAAGATATTGGACACATGGCACGTCTTTTGAACATTGTGCCGCAAGATATTGGACACAAGGCACGTCTTTTGAACATTGTGCTGCAAGATATTTGACACAAGACATGTCTTTTGAACATTGTGCCGCAAGATATTTGACACAAGACACGTCTTTTGAACATTGTGCTGCAAGATATTTGACACAAGACACGTCTTTAGAACATTATGCCGCAAGATATTGGACACATGGCACGTCTTTTGAACATTGTGCTGCAAGATATTTGACACAAGGCACGTCTTTTGAACATTGTGCCGCAAGATATTGGACACAAGGCACGTCTTTTGAACATTGTGCTGCAAGATATTTGACACAAGGCACGTCTTTTGAACATTGTGCCGCAAGATATTTGACACAAGGCACGTCTTTTGAACATTGTGCCGCAAGATATTTGACACAAGGCACGTCTTTTGAACATTGTGCCGCAAGATATTGGACACAAGGCACGTCTTTTGAACATTGTGCCGCAAGATATTGGACACAAGGCACGTCTTTTGAACATTGTGCCGCAAGATATTTGACACAAGGCACGTCTTTTGAACATTGTGCTGCAAGATATTTGACACAAGACACGTCTTTTGAACATTGTGCCGCAAGATATTTGACACAAGGCACGTCTTTTGAACATTGTGCCGCAAGATATTTGACACAAGGCACTTCTTTTGAACATTGTGCCGCAAGATATTTGACACAAGGCACGTCTTTTGAATATTGTGCTGCAAGATATTTGACACAAGACACGTCTTTAGAACATTATGCCGCAAGATATTGGACACATGGCACGTCTTTTAACCATTGTCCCGCAAGATATTGGACACAAGGCACGTCTTTTGAACATTGTGCTGCAAGATATTTGACACAAGACATGTCTTTTGAACATTGTGCCGCAAGATATTTGACACAAGGCACGTCTTTTGAACATTGTGCCGCAAGATATTTGACACAAGGCACGTCTTTTGAACATTGTGCTGCAAGATATTTGACACAAGGCACGTCTTTTGAACACTATGCCGCAAGATATTGGACACATGGCACGTCTTTTGAACATTGTGCTGCAAGATATTTGACACAAGGCACGTCTTTTGAACATTGTGCCGCCAGATATTGGACACAAGGCACGTCTTTTGAACATTGTGCTGCAAGATATTTGACACAAGGCACGTCTTTTGAACATTGTGCCGCAAGATATTTGACACAAGGCACGTCTTTTGAACATTGTGCTGCAAGATATTTGACACAAGGCACGTCTTTTGAATATTGTGCTGCAAGATATTTGACACGAGGTACGTCTTTTAAATATTGTGCTGCAAGATATTTGACATAAGGCATGTCTTTTGAACATTGTGCTGCAAGATATTTGACACAAGGCACGTATTTTGAACATTGTGCCGCAAGATATTTGACACAAGGCACGTCTTTTGAACATTGTGCCGCAAGATATTGGACACAAGGCACGTCTTTTGAACATTGTGCCGCAAGATATTTGACACAAGGCACGTCTTTTGAACATTGTGCCGCAAGATATTTGACACAAGGCACGTCTTTTGAACATTGTGCTGCAAGATATTTGACACAAGACACGTCTTTTGAACATTGTGCCGCAAGATATTGGACACAAGGCACGTCTTTTGAACATTGTGCCGCAAGATATTTGACACAAGGCACTTCTTTTGAACATTGTGCCGCAAGATATTTGACACAAGGCACGTCTTTTGAATATTGTGCTGCAAGATATTTGACACAAGACACGTCTTTAGAACATTATGCCGCAAGATATTGGACACATGGCACGTCTTTTGAACATTGTGCCGCAAGATATTTGACACAAGGCACGTCTTTTGAACATTGTGCCGCAAGATATTGGACACAAGGCACGTCTTTTGAACATTGTGCCGCAAGATATTTGACACAAGGCCCGTCTTTTGAACATTGTGCCGCAAGATATTTGACACAAGGCACGTCTTTTGAACATTGTGCTGCAAGATATTTGACACAAGACACGTCTTTTGAACATTGTGCCGCAAGATATTGGACACAAGGCACGTCTTTTGAACATTGTGCCGCAAGATATTTGACACAAGGCACTTCTTTTGAACATTGTGCCGCAAGATATTTGACACAAGGCACGTCTTTTGAATATTGTGCTGCAAGATATTTGACACAAGACACGTCTTTAGAACATTATGCCGCAAGATATTGGACACATGGCACGTCTTTTGAACATTGTGCCGCAAGATATTGGACACAAGGCACGTCTTTTGAACATTGTGCTGCAAGATATTTGACACAAGACATGTCTTTTGAACATTGTGCCGCAAGATATTTGACACAAGGCACGTCTTTTGAACATTGTGCCGCAAGATATTTGACACAAGGCACGTCTTTTGAACATTGTGCTGCAAGATATTTGACACAAGGCACGTCTTTCGAACACTATGCCGCAAGATATTGGACACATGGCACGTCTTTTGAACATTGTGCTGCAAGATATTTGACACAAGGCACGTCTTTTGAACATTGTGCCGCCAGATATTGGACACAAGGCACGTCTTTTGAACATTGTGCTGCAAGATATTTGACACAAGGCACGTCTTTTGAACATTGTCCCGCAAGATATTTGACACAAGGCACGTCTTTTGAACATTGTGCTGCAAGATATTTGACACAAGGCACGTCTTTTGAATATTGTGCTGCAAGATATTTGACACGAGGTACGTCTTTTAAATATTGTGCTGCAAGATATTTGACATAAGGCATGTCTTTTGAACATTGTGCTGCAAGATATTTGACACAAGGCACGTATTTTTACTCTACTTATTATGTTCTCATCACTCCTTTTCAATGGCCGAGTTTCGCTTCCATACATTAAGTTTGATATTAACGCACTGCGGTGTGCACACGATAATTTTTATTTATTGGTAAAATAGCGATATCATCTTAGCAGACTTTAATACTGTCCGATTCGAGTATATATGTTTAGGGTTACATTGACCTTGTTTCCTATCACTACACGCAGTTTGATATCTCGTGTACTCGCAACTCTTGCATTACAATTTCTTTTTGCATATTTAATATATGTAACAGCATATTCTTATGGGCTTGTATTTTTTTATTATTCGTTTAATTTGTACATAGATTTCCAAATAAATGTTTATTAATATACTTGACACTGGAAATTATTTTGTTGATCCGAAGGGTAGGTTTTTTAGTAGTAAGTATAATTGTTACAACCTACTGGCTGTCACCCCGTGATTGCCTTCGTGACCATCAGCCTTGAACCCAGTAATAACGACTATTTAAACAAAATCGATTTTCACAATTTCAGTTTACTAGTGTCGGAAACTACCGAATAAAATGAGAACAAATTACTATTTAAACGTGTGGATAAGTCAAGCTGAATGATTATCAAAATGGGGGTTTACGAGAGTAAGTTCGACCTATCTTTCCGTTATAGTCGGAAGTACAGGCTTCCGAAGCATCATCTGTTGCTTGACTAGTTCAAGTACAGTAATAGCAAGGAGGACCAAAGTCTAAGTGAATATGTTGGAATGAAAGTAACCTTAACAAGTAGACATTTACGTGCTAACTAATTTGTATAAAAATTATTAGTTGTAAGATTGTTATCTTGTTATAAGTAATATGTGGTACACGTTTACCATTTCTAAGAAATTAAATATTAAAATTTGAAAAAATAAAATGCCATGCAGGAAATTAAAATTAAGTTAGCTAATAGTTATATTATATAATATAAATAAAATTTGTTGTAATGCTATAAATTTGTATGTGTGTAGGTATAGACTTTGTTTTATAAGTGTTTGTGCTATAAATAAAAAAATAAATAAATACAGGTTTATTGATAGCAACATAGTAAGTACATAATACGAGTAGTACTAGTACATTTAGACACATTTCAAGAACACATTAAAAAGATAATACATTAAAAAACAGAAGCTATCAAAAGGTCTGGGCTCATCTAATAACATCCCCCCGGCCAAGATACACCCCACCAATATAGGGCGAGCCCAGCCCCGGGGACACCAGATGTTTTTACGACCACACCCTTGAACACGTAGAACAAGAAGATAAAAAAACACAGAAAATAAATAGATGACAAAAAAAAGTACATTCAAGAGAGAAGACATTAAACGGTCCGGGCTCATCCCACAACCATTCCGCCGGCCGAGATACACCCCACGAATGTAGGGCGAGCCCGACCGCAAGGGTATCGGGGGCTTCCATCCCGTTATAGATTACTTCATTAAATAAAAAAAAACAACAAAGTCACTATGCAATTACATGAGTCGATACGAGTATAATAAAATAAATTACAAATAATTAGAGGTGAAAGTTTTAATTAATTAAACTAAAAAAATTAATAATCAATCTATAAGTGCAAAAGTTCCTAAAAAAAATAAGAAACTCAACATTCAATTGGACACGGCTAAGATGTAGCATATTTAGTAAATCCAATCTGTTCCTTGAAAGGCAACAGAAAAACACATGATTTAAAGTGTCATCGTCTAGGCCACAGTCACAGTCGGGACCATCTCCAATACCCATTTTGTATAGATGACTAGCCACCACACAGTAGCCCAAGCGACACATGACTGGCAATTCCATCTTGTTCATTCTTTTTTATAAAACCATGATTTCGAAGAGATATATTGTTGGATTAATTTAAATCTAGAGTACTTCATTACACATGTTATATATCGGATGAGCTCAGTCGAAAACATTGATTTATGTTGTCTACAAATATTATTGGATAGGTTTAACACAACTTGTAGTGAAAGAGTTCGAGAATGAATATATCAAATATGTGAACGTGGCTTCACACCCAGCTGAAAATTATCTGGAATCCTCGTGGCCGGGCTCGCCATCCTATCGGTGTACAATAATCATGATCTTCATATTTGATCCATTTTCAATGCTTCCTTGAACTTATTTGTTTCTCTAATCCTCGATGGTATATTTTCGGAACCTATTTTAAAATCAAATGCGCATTTTTTTTGCTTCCTTGAAAAACGTATTTCAATATTTTATATCGAAACAATGAAATTTTTACATATGGTAGCTACATTTTGTATTGTACTGTATAACGTTTTCGTTGTAAATATTATAACCTGGAGGGATTATTGCCATGTAGCAATCTCTTCCAACTAATCAGAAAGGGGTTAAACAAGCGTTAAGTATAAACCAAAGTGGGAACCTCCGTACCGTAGTTGATAAGTCGAGTGTCTTCTGTTGCGGGTTCGATTACCCGTTGGAACCCAGATATTTAAAAAAAGGGATTCCAGTCTAGTTTTTACTTGAGCTTTCTTTAACACTTTCCTAGTTGGCTGGAAAAAATTTGCTAAATGGCAATAATCTCGCTATTTTATACAACAAAAGTGTAATAAACCCTATTTTAAGAAATCTTGGAACCGATGGAAATCAAACCCGCAAACCTCAATTTGAAAGATAAGCGTCTTACCAACTAGACCATGGAGTATCGTATCGTATAGTATAAACAACGGAATGACCATTTAAGAATAACAGGACCTAAAGTAAAAACTATACTGTACTAATGATAACCGAACCCGCAACCTCTGGGCTGGAACACAGGCATCTTATCAATTTGACCACAAGGGGTTTCTATGATGTGGTTTCGTACAATGTATTATTTAATTTCTTCAAATATGATCTCATACTAGTAAAATTTATCAGTTATAATCCCAATTTGGATATGTGCAGAATTTTTTTGAAGGGTGTTTTGCACAAGTATGATAAGCTGGAAGTATGAAACGTAGTAGGGCATTGGCATAAACGGAAGTATGCCAATGGTATTGTTATATTCAAGCAAAGGAAATCATCACGTTTAGACAGTATGGTATGATTATTGGTCTACCAAACCTCAAGATAAGCCTCAAGGTTAAATGATGAAGAACTTTGTTTGAAGTAAATCTTTGATAGACAATATACTTTTCCCCGGAGTATAGTAGAACGGTTGGTCAGAAGATGAACCGATGTAAGACTGGATGGAGATTCTTTCAGAAATTATTGATTTGATTACCATCGTTGTATCATAAAATATGATCTGCGGATTGATCCAAATGGCTTCGAAAATTACTATCGATGTTGCCAAGTTGGCAAAAGACCCTCTAGCAGGCTTTAAAGATCACGCGCGGAGTCATCCCTGGCAAGGGGTAAAAGTGGACGTCTCCTATTCTCGCGGGTTGACCCTTACCGAGAAGGATAATCGTGGCGCAACGCTGAACTTCTAGATCCAAAGGAACGAGCCTCGTTAAGACGGAGAGTGCTTCCGTCTTTCTTAAAAGCCTTTGCGATAGACCGTCGATGAACATATTTATGACGATTGAGGCAAGAGGCTCTCCTCAAGGGCACTCTTACTCAAAAATCAAACCTACACAAATTAACAGATTGAAAATATAATTAAAAAAACGGTGGCTGCCGTCATTAAGTTGGGTACTTCCCCGCATCATCATGCGTATGGGAATTCAAAGTACAATTAACCAGACAACATAATAAATTATAAGATTCTAAAAAGTATGAGTGATTTATTGAATTACAAAATAAACAGCTCCTTTGAGAATACCCGACCTTTCATGCTTGAAATTAAGTTTTACAAAAATAAAATTGCGAAGTTTTTCAATTTATTTTTGTATAGAATTTTTATTTTACAGTGACATTCAAAATACTCAATGATTTTCTTAAAAATTTATTTTAAGAATATTTTTCAAGTAACTCAGGAGATGTATTTCAAATTAAGTACTCGTACAAAATGTTCATAGTTTTGTGAAAATTGCATATTTATTGAAAATGAGACATTATTTTGTTTTTCTGAATTCTTTTAATATTACTTAAAAATTTTATTGTTTATTAGTAAACCAACAGTTTCATGACGTTCTAATGACGATTTTTAACCACGTAATCCATTCTTACTTCGATGATTTCATGTGATCGTGACTCATATACTCGTATATGAGTGACATGATCTTGACTCATGTAAGTAAATATCTCGCTATAAAATTTTCAATAAGAAAACGATGCATTTTTATACACCTTGTTGAGAACAAAATTACAAAACATAGATTTTTTTCCGTGGTATTGGAAAATTAATTTATTGTTCTAAAAAATGTATCGAAAATGAAAAGAGTTCAGAGGGATATCTAATGACGTGTAGCATTAGGAAACAATGCAACTGGGATACTAAACTATATTTACTCGAACTGGACAATATCAAAGTCTGTTAAGATGATAGTACACAATAGTACTTTGAGGCCGTGGAAAAAGACTAAGAAGAGCCGAATAAATGTTGTAGAGATGCGTGCTTACGAACAATGCATGGAGTGACAATGTATGATAGAGTACCGAATGAAGTGATAAAGGTTGAATGTGAACTTAATGCTGATGTGTTAAGTTATATGAAGAAGAATACGTTGAAAAGGTTATGGAGAACGAATGAATAAAAAAAAATAACAAAACATATATATAGTGCAGATGTGAGTCGTGTTAGAGGAATAACAAGGAAAGTATGGATGGATCGAGGGAATAATGTTCTGAAAGAAGGAACGTAGAAAATTGAAAATCGTACAGGTAGTGTAAGACCATAAATGGATGTGGAAGAGGATACGGATGTGTGTCGAGTCAGGAAGTACGGTGTTCTGTCCTATTTGCCTATCCCGACAGGGAAATGGTGTGATGGTATGTGTATATGTAAAAATCTAATTACACGGTGGCTAATTAAAATAATTATTTTTGTAACATATACTTGGGCCAGAAACTTAGTATAAAAAGATGCGCTAACTGTTAAGAATGAGCCAATTTAACGTAGAATTGACTTTGAAAATGTAGGAGTTACAAAAAAAATATATATTCGTAGCAGTATTGAGATATCCGCAGTGAGATATATGCGACTGTACTTTCCGCCTTGAAAAGTGCTCCCTGCTCACCCTGAGACAGGCGAGGGGCTCCGTGTTTTTCTTTCTGACCTTATTTAGGATCTGACCCGAGGCCCGCTAAGCGCATGTTTACTGAATAAATACAAACTTTCCACTGCGTCAAACACAGAGACGGATTCTTTGTTTATTAAAATGTTTGTATCTTTTTTTTTATTTCTTATACCGCTGAAAACGTTTAGAGAAAATTGTTATTATAACAAATTCTATGGAAGTAGCTGAGTGCGGTTTTCGAACAGGTAACCCTTTTCGTGTTAACCGCATGTTCATGCTAGTTGATTATTGCTGATGTTTCTTATAAAAAAATAACTTGCTTGATTATACCTATATATGTCGTGGTGATAGAAAACCATGTGTGGAAAAGTAAATGCGATATATGGGTGAACACTGAGATATTGGATCAACTTGAAGAATTTTGATATTTAAGTAGTATTTTCTCAAATAATGAAAGAGTTATATCGAAACGTGTTGTGATAAGAAACAAAGTAAATGGGGCACATAAACATATATACGAGAAAATGATACCATGGAAATCAAATTAGTATCAGCTGTGATTTATGGGAGTGAAACGTGGAAAATGTTTGAAAGGAGCCGAATAAATACTGTAGAAATGCGTGTACTGAGAAGAATACGTGATGTAACAACGTATACCAAAATATGGTATGAAGGGATTAGGGGTGAATGAGAACTTAAGCTGATGTGTTGAGTATGAAGAACACTCTTAAATGGTTTGGGCATGAAGAACGAACGAATGAAGAAAGTCTACCTAAAAATAAATATATAGTACAAATATGAGTTGAAGGCATGGTAGAAGAAGGTCCAAGAAAATATAGTGATTGGCATTTTGAAAGAAATAAGTCAGATAAATCGTTGTATATAAAGATATAGTACAGGTGAAATATGTGTGTTGATATAGGAAAGTCTGGCACTCTGTTCTTTCTGCTCACCCCGACAGGAAAAGGCGGAATGGTATGAATTTATATATGTTTGTTGTTTGTAAAATAACTGTAGTGACATTCTGATGGACGGTATGAAATTATCTTATCAGTATTTTATTGCAATAATCTGCTGAAACATCAAACGATGTGTGGCTCATTTCAATGATCTAAAGCAGGCCTGCACAAGTCAAAATGGAATGAGATCTAAATTACTTTAAGGAAAGCTGATGCGTACCGCAAGAAAACAGTATAGGGAAAAATAGAGAATGTTTTGTGTATCACAATATTAAATTGTTATTACAACTTCAAAATTAACAAATGTTTATAATAAATAAAACAATTTTTGTAAAAATATAATAAAAAAATAAAAACCCCAAATAAGCATGGAACTTAAAGAGATTGTTTGTAAAGTATTGTATATAATTCAATGATATACATAACATTATAAACTTAAAAATAACGGAGTATTATTTTTACATTAATTATAGTATTATGCGTCTTTGCAAAAGGCTTCGCGGGGCGCAGAGTGCTAGTGGACCGCATGCGGCCCGCGGGCCATATGTTGTGCTGGCTTGATTTTATACATATTTTTAAAGACGAATATCTTGGTTTCATTTTTAATTTCTGTTTTCACTGGAACTCTTTCAGTCTTGTTTATTAGCTACCGTTTATAAATAAAAATGAACAAACCGCTTTTGGGGTAGACATTTTTTTAAGAAACTGCATTATACTCGTATTATACAATAAATATTTTTATTAATATTATCTAAATCAGGGGTCGGCAACCGGCAACCTACGGGCCGCATGTGCCCCACACTTTCTTTCTCCGGCCTACAAATATATGACCATACTGATATTACATGCGATCGTATGTTGAATAATTTGAATAATAAATTTTATATACGTTATAAATTAATATTTTTTTATACAGCCTATATTTCAGGAGTTCGTATGTGCATTCGTTCCAACTTTTCAAGGCTAGAAACAATACACTCACAAAAGTCAATTTTAGCAGGAAAAGAGAGAAATTAAAAGCATTTTATTTTTATTCCTTATGTAAATTATATATTTATTTCACAAGAATAAAAAATGAATGGCTAAGTTTTTTTACACTCCCTAACTTAAAAATATTATTTAAACTAAAAGTCGAATGTGGTTTGTAAGTCTGAAAAGGTAATTAAATTCATTTATATTAAATTGTTTTTTCAATTTGTTGGTTAATCCGTTATCCTTGTTAGTTTACCAACAAATCAAAATGATTTGTTAAATTTTAGAAAACAAAGTAGTACTTTTAATTAATTCAAAGTTGATTACAATTATATAATTAATTTATTTTATAAAACGTTAAATTAATAATTTTAAGAGAGCTGCAAATATTATTTTTCACATCAATACGATTAAGTGCCGACCGATGAAAAAAAAAACGTTTCGTTATTTAATTCAAAATCTTACAATTCTGATATTATGTACATTTAATGAAAATATTTAATGTACCTATCTTCTCTTTGCACAGTAAACATTTTCGTATTAATGCGGCTCTGTTTCTAGCGGGAGCATTAGTTCAAAGTTTATAAGATCGCGGATTCACCAACGATATATTTGCACAATCTACTGAACAGTTTGGTATTAACTAACCGATGTCTTACTAACATGTTCTTATCACGCTTATATAGTATTTATATTTGGTTTAACACATAAATAGTTCAACAGATCCGGGCCGTGATTTGACAACTCACAAAAAAAATAGTTTTCTAGTTCTAATTCTCTGCTTTGACAAAATAATGACTCTTACTCGTATTTTATATTAACTGGTAGTGGGTGTATTTTCTTTTTCATTATCTTAACGTATCTGTGTATTTTCGAGATATATAATCGTATGCACATATTTTGCTGCTATCCACAAATGTGTTTTTTTTTATTTCTGGTTCTCAACTTATGATTATTTTTCCAAAATTAGATTAAAACGAGAATAAAAGTACTGAAAGTCTAAATCTA
This sequence comes from Odontocerum albicorne, assembly GCA_949825065.1. NCBI lineage: Eukaryota > Metazoa > Arthropoda > Insecta > Trichoptera > Odontoceridae > Odontocerum > Odontocerum albicorne. Next base: position 10,553,143 of record OX463846.1, on the reverse strand, counting down.
ATATTATTAGGGATATTATTTATAGTTAAGTCATTAATATTGTGGAGGTTTAAAGACATTGTAATTTGTTTTTATCAAACACTGTTTATTCCACTTTTTTGTAACAGGGGAGTAAAAACAAGACTTGTTTGTGCTCCTCTGAAGATGAGGTGAAAGCCTTGAAACCGGTAGGGTTATACCGTTACAAAAAAGTGGAATAAACAGTGTTTGATAAAATAAATTACAATATTAGGGATTAGTTTTCGGTCTAAGTTGTCCAAAACAATTTGATTAAATTCCTTTTAAGTTCAGTAATGGATCAATCAAAATTCTTAGTAAGCACTTATTATATAATTTTTTTCGTTATTTTTCTGCTATGAAATATGTTCATTGCTATTAATATTTGAGTTTTTGTAAAATTATCTTATTTTTACTATATGTAAAAAAGGGCTCACATTCTTCTAAAAGAGTTAGTTTGGGAACTCGCTAGATATGTGCGTTGCCTCTTCACATACTGAATAATATTATCAATACGTAAAATGATGAGTTCCGCACGCCGGTTCTCTGTATGGGAAGGCGGATAGGACAGAGTGCCAGAATTTCAAACTCATCGGTCAGCATCAGCAAACTCACCGGCTATACCGCTGTACTGAATCCAATGGTAAATAAATAAATATAGGTTTATTGACAGCAACATAGTATGTACAAAATATATTTAAATAACACTTCTAAAACACATAAATTGCAGATAATACATTAAATACAGAAGCTATCAAAAGGTCTGGGCTCATCTAATAACATCCCCTCGGCCATGATACACCCCACCAATATAGGGCGAACCCAGCCACGGGGACACCAGATGTTTTTCAGCTCACACCCTTGAACACGTAGAACAAGAAGATAAAAAAAACACAGAAAATAAGTAGATGACAAAAAAAATATATTCAAGAGATAAATCAAAGTGATACAATCGGAGCCCATCGGCACGTGTTTTTTTTTTTTTTATAGAATAAATATGATCAAAGTCATAGGTATTCTTAAAATCCCGAACAACAGGCAGAAAACGATCCTGTGTTATTCGAAGGGAGAAGCACAACGCGGAGTTCAAACCAGCGATCTTCCTCATAGAAGTCATCGAATCTCATCTCCATCTACCACTTCCACTGATATTTTCATATTTTTTATTTGTTTGTATTTCTTCCTTTATTCTTCTACTAATAATGCATCAGCCTTAAGTTCACATTCATCCCATATCACTAAATTCCATGGTATGTTATCAATCGTCAGTCCGTCTATTTTTCTCAGTTCCCACATTTCTTTGTCTCTTTTCAGTTAATTTATTTTCATATAATTTATTCGTCTCTTTTTAGTGCTTTCCAAGTCCATGTCTTACTAAATGGTATTTTAATAAATGCTGAACGATATTTTTTAAAAATGTTTTTTTTTTAAATTTCGTTTATCCAAAAATTTCGTTTATCCACACATCGGTGGTTTTCAAGTAATTTAACAATTGTCTCTCTTTAAACCCCATTAACCCTCATAAAAGTTCAAGTGTGTTTATATGACGAATTTGGGAAAGTCATTTTCATTTATTATTTTAGCCCTTAAGGGCTTTCAATACGGTCGAATGTTTTGTTGGTTGATATATGACTAAGCGAATAGTTCATAATTCATTCATTCATTTGTATGGTACCCTTAGAAATTCAACTGCTGTTTCAGACATGTTGTAGAGCGTGGACAGGAGGTAACAGTTTTTCCGCCTTAATAATATGACCTTGTGTTGGCAATAAATTCTCGAGCGCGTCTAGCGCGTATGTACAATACGATTTTTTTTCTGATACCATTGGGTATCAAATCCGTAGCCCCCGGGTAGAAGTCAAGCATCTTACCTTCTATACCAAGGCAATTGTTTAATAATTAAACATTGTTTTAATGAATGCCACTGCATTTACTTTTACAATTCTAGCTGGTATGTACAAATCTGTCAGTGGTTATCGCTACATTTCTTAAATCTTCAAAATTGTTAAAATAATGTGATCACTTCATTGTACAATATTCTATTTGATTTCTTTATTACCGAACGGTAATCACTTACAACTTGCTAAAAATTTCTTCATTAATTTTGATTCTTGTATTGGGGGAAAGTTTGATATTAGAGCATTATAACATACAAAGAAAATAAAACACAGTACAGGCGGCCCTCGATTTTGGCACATAATTGGTTCCTGAAAATGTGTGCGAATGTTCGAAAGTAGAGGAATGTATAAAAATATCAAAAATTCTATTTTAAAATATTTATTTATCAATCATAATATTGATTTATCAATAATACATTAAAACTATTTATTTATCAATATATTGTACATAATTAAGTTAACGAGGCGTGTTTAAGTGCTTTCAGATGTTTTCTCTATAAACTTGTCAAGAGTTAGTTGAATACCACCCTCTTTTTTTCTTTTCCTGATAAAGCGTTCTATAACATGCTGTGTCTTTCTCCATCGCTCTACGTACTTGAGATATACGTTCTCTTTTGAGATCAAATTCTTCCATGATAGTCAAAAATCTGTCAAGATTCATGAAGGATTCCTTCATATTTTTGATTGTCAAAGTCTTGACGATTTTATCAGCTTCTCTTTCCTCACTTTCATTATGCATTTCATTTAACTCTTGTTGCTCAATTAAGTATTCATTTGACAGAGGTACTGAATGAGATTCAATCAACTCATTAACATCTTCTTTGTTGACGTCCAAGTTTATTTCATTTATTAGGCTAACTATTTCATCTGTGATAGTTTCCGGAGTTTCTTCAGAATTTATAAAATGACTCATCATTTGTGGGCATAATTGTTTCCAAGAACCTTTCATTGATGACTCTTTTATTTCAGTCTGCGAATCTCCAATATTGTTTATTACGTTTCATATATTATAGTTATTCCAAAAAAGTGGGAGCGACTGCATGGAAGCGAATAATTTTTGCATTATCGACAAAAATCTTTTAAAAATTGAATGTTTAAAAATGTGCGAAAGTAGAATGTGCGTAAGTCGAGGGCCGCCTGTATATAAGACAAAAAATATATGAATTATATGAAGATTTAAACATAACAACTTTATCCATAGCTAAAAGAGTAGAGGAACCAATAAAGTAGCTACGTCATTGAAGTTACTGCCTATAATATTGTTTGTCACTCTTTGAATTACGACAAAGGTGGAGCAAATCTTATGTTAGCATTTGATTTTTAGAACCAAAAACCATGGAGAATATAAAACGATGGGAAAAGTTAATTCAGGCATATCTTAAGATTTGTATGTTTTTCTTAATAAAATATACAAATTTTAACACGCAATCAAATGGACATTTAAATTTACTTGTTCTTTTTAGATTTATTTAATTTACAGAATTGAATAAGTCTATAAGTGTCTACCGTAGAACTTAATTTTTGACATATCAGTCACTGGCAAAATAACTGAATATTACTCGGCAATATTAATTCATATTTATGTGATAATAATAATCTGCAATAAAGGTACTAAGTGTCGTGGTGAATAAATATTAAATATATGGTTTTGTTTTATTATTACGTTGATAATACACAGTAACTACTGAAATAATTTATTGGAAAAATTGGTGTAACTTGAGGTTCTTTTAAGTAACTTAAAGTTCCATTTACTAAATATCTTCTTCTTCATCTTATTTTAGGTCTGTTGGCCTGTTATGGTCCTGCATCATTGTTTGCCTCTTGTGACGTCGACTGCCAGCTGTCTTTCCATCTTTTGGGAGGTCGTGCTGGAGGTCTGCTCGCTTGGGGAATACTGTCCCTGGCCATTCTTACAGCTCTTGGTTCTGCCATTTTGGATACGTGTTCGTTCCAGAACCTTCTTCTCTGTCGTCCCCATCTGACAATATCTTCAACTTCGCACGTCCTTCGGATTTCTGTGTTTCGTACTCTATCACGAAGGGTTTTGCCAGTGATACTCCTGAGTACCTTCATTTCACTGGTTCGAAGGAGATTTTTAGTTCTGATAGTGTCGGCTCTGGGCTCTATGCTGTATGTCATTATGGGGCGGAATCAGGTCTTGTTTATCCTCACCTTGCTTTTGGATTTTCATATGCTTGTTTTTCCAGATAGTGTCTCTCTTACTAAATTTAAGATCAACAAAATTCTTAACATTTACGGCGCATGAAATCATAAATGTGTGGTACAGTACCGAAATAAAATATATACTATAGAAAATGTTATATTGTATTACACTAACGTCGTACATATTGTATTATAACCTAGCGGGGTTATTGCCACTTACAACGAATAAAATGTTATATTGTGTTACACTAACGTCGTACATATTGTATTATAACCTAGCGCGCTTTTTGCCACATACAACGGATAAAATGTTATATTGTATTACACTAACGTCGTACATATTGTATTATAACCTAGCGGGGTTATTGCCACTTACAACGGATAAAATGTTATATTGTGTTACACTAACGTCGTACATATTGTATTATAACCTAGCGCGCTTTTTGCCACATACAACGGATAAAATGTTATATTGTATTACACTAACGTCGTACATATTGTATTATAACCTAGCGGGCTTATTGCCACTTACAACGGATAAAATGTTATATTGTATTACACTAACGTCGTACATATTGTATTATAACCTAGCGGGCTTATTGCCACTTATAACGGATAAAATGTTATATTGTATTACACTAACGTCGTACATATTGTATTATAACCTAGCGGGCTTATTGCTACTTACAACGGATAAAATGTTATTTTGTATTACACTAACGTCGTACATATTGTATTATAACCTAGCGGGCTTATTGCCACTTACAACGGATAACATGTTATATTGTGTTACACTAACGTCGTACATATTGTATTATAACCTAGCGCGCTTTTTGCCACTTACAGCGGATAAAATGTTATATTGTATTACACTAACGTCGTACATTTTGTATTATAACCTAGCGGACTTATTGCCACTTACAACGGATAAAATGTTATATTGTATTACACTAACGTCGTACATATTGTATTATAACCTAGCGGGCTTATTGCCACTAACAACGGATAAAATGTTATATTGTATTACACTAACGTCGTACATATTGTATTATAACCTAGCGGGCTTATTGCCACTTATAACGGATAAAATGTTATATTGTATTACACTAACGTCGTACATATTGTATTATAACCTAGCGGGCTTATTGCCACTTACAACGGATAAAATGTTATATTGTATTACACTAACGTCGTACATATTGTATTATAACCTAGCGGGCTTATTGCCACTTACAACGTATAAAATGTTATATTGTATTACACTAACGTCGTACATATTATATTATAACCTAGCGGGCTTATTGCCACTTACAACGGATAAAATGTTATATTGTATTACACTAACGTCGTACATATTGTATTATAACCTAGCGGGCTTATTGCCACTAACAACGGATAAAATGTTATATTGTATTACACTAACGTCGTACATATTGTATTATAACCTAGCAGGCTTATTGCCACTAACAACGGATAAAATGTTATATTGTATTACACTAACGTCGTACATATTGTATTATAACCTAGCGGGCTTATTGCCACTAACAACGGATAAAATGTTATATTGTATTACACTAACGTCGTACATATTGTATTATAACCTAGCAGGCTTATTGCCACTAACAACGGATAAAATGTTATATTGTATTACACTAACGTCGTACATATTGTATTATAACCTAGCGGGCTTATTGCCACTAACAACGGATAAAATGTTATATTGTATTACACTAACGTCGTACATATTGTATTATAACCTAGCGGGCTAATTGCCACTAACAACGGATAAAATGTTATATTGTATTACACTAACGTCGTACTTATTGTATTATAACCTAGCGGGCTTATTGCCACTAACAACGGATAAAATGTTATATTGTATTACACTAACGTCGTACATATTGTATTATAACCTAGCGGGCTTATTGCCACTTATAACGGATAAAATGTTATATTGTATTACACTAACGTCGTACATATTGTATTATAACCTAGCGGGCTAATTGCCACTAACAACGGATAAAATGTTATATTGTATTACACTAACGTCGTACATATTGTATTATAACCTAGCGGGCTTATTGCCACTAACAACGGATAAAATGTTATATTGTATTACACTAACGTCGTACATATTGTATTATAACCTAGCAGGCTTATTGCCACTAACAACGGATAAAATGTTAAATTGTATTACACTAACGTCGTACATATTGTATTATAACCTAGCGGGCTTATTGCCACTTATAACGGATAAAATGTTATATTGTATTACACTAACGTCGTACATATTGTATTATAACCTAGCGGGCTTATTGCCACTTACAATGGATAAAAATATGTTAAAGAGACCCAATCGAGAATCAAACTCATTTTTTTTAAATATGGTCCAACGGGAGAACTCGGAACCCTCCCGGACTGGAAGTAAGGAAACGTCTTATCAACTAGGCTACACTTATATATATGTGGCGAATATAACAAATTTAATGGATTATAAATGAAATCATAATAATTGTTAAATTAACTGGCTAAATTTAATTGCGATCAAATTTTTTTTTCTATATCATTGATAACAAAATCAGGTCAAATAATATTTCGATCGAATCTCGTGAAATAAAGACTTGCTCGTAAAAGGGCTAGTACATATCGTAGGGTTTCAAAATTTGTATTTTTTTGGTAATTGTGATATTTTTACTGAAAATACTATTTTGTTTAATATTGTATTACACTTTCGTCATATGTAGTCCAGTTTGACGGATTTTTGCCACACCACTATCTCTTCCAACCAACCATAAAGATGATGAAGACATCAGAAGTGAAAACTAGACAGGAACATTTTTTTTTCGAGTACAAAGGGAAATTGAACCCGTAACCCGCGGGTTGGTATTTGTGCCAGAGAAACCAGACGATATATTTAATACGAAGTTGTCAACTTACCTATAGTTAAAATGTGAATAATTCTTAATAGAAACGTTTTACATCACAGGTCACAGAAATCGCGTGTAAATAGTTAGGATAACAAAGAATTACGCCAATTAACTTCAGTTCACTAAAAACTTTAATAATTATGAAACAAAAGTTTCAAATGTCATTAAATCTATTTAAATTCAAATTTTGCGTTTCAAATTTCTTACAACTTGTTAACAACGATTGTGCGACCTTTGAGTGCTATGTAGCGACTAGCCACATCCGATGTTGTCATCTCGTTTGGCTCAACGTGATAAAAGCATTAATTAATAACAAAATATATTTTCACCCCGTTATCTGTATTAGTTGGCCCCAGAGCGATTTGCATAATATGATCGTTATTCTACGGTTTGCTTGCAATTTCATGACCCTATTTAGCGTTTTGTTTTAACTTGAAATTATTTTAAATGTTTGATTTAATTAATTATTGCATTGAATTAAAATTTCGTTATATACAGTACAACCTGGCGGGCTTATTACCATCTGATAATTTCTTCCTGCCAACCTGAAACATGTTTAAGAGTCCATTAGTGAATACCAGACGAGAGCTTTTTAAATTTTTGGCTTTCAACGGGAATCGAACCTGCAACCTTCAGTCTGGTAGGCACGAGTTTTACCAATTAGACTATCGACACCGTTGATGTTTTGATTGTTATTTTTTTTTTAAATGATTGATTTTTTTCTCTTTATATTCCTTTTGAAATCTTCTTTATCGTGGAATGAATGCAATGGAAAGTAAATCACACTGAAACTTTTGTATGCAGAGAACATTCATCTCCATTCCTCCTAGCATTCCACTTCCCGCAAATCCTGTGGTAAAGGTAGGCCTCTAGCATTTTTAATTTGGTCACTCCAGCGCATATGTGATAAATCTTCTACGGTTTTCAGTGACCTTAATGTATCCATGTCCTTTTCGTGAGATGTGATCGAAGACCTGAAGAACGCATCGAGTACATAATTTTTATTGCCTCTTTACATCACGCCATTTTCCTATCGGTTAAGCAAATAAAACAGAGCACTACACTTTCCTTTCTCGACACATATCCTTCACCTCTTCTACATCCACACACCTTTTCATACAACTCCTACTATTTATCTGACTTTGTACGTTTCTTCATCTCATAATATCATTAATCTGATTCAAGCATGAGTTCCTTCGTTTTCTTATACCACGCCATCACCTCATGTATTTTTCTCAGTGCACGCATTTTTACAGCATTTATTCGGCTATTTCTAGTGTTTTTCCAAACAACACTTAGTTCCTGTGCTATGTTAAATTCATCTCATATATAAGAATTTCTTCATCGTTCGTTTAACACACAGTAATCAATGTATTTTCAATGGCAAATCTCGAAAAAGTCTATTCATGTCCTAGTGATTATTTTTTTAAATTTCAGAAGCATGCATCAACTGAGAAAATAAGCAATTGTAGATACAAAATAAAAAAATCATTTACGGTCTTCAAACCTTATCATGTTGAAGATAATTTTTAATAATTACAGTATTAATCCTTTTTAAACAAAAAATCTAATTTATTTTCATTAAAAAAAATCAGTCCGAGGCGTATCACTCATCTGTTTTTTATGGGTTTTAAGTATACCCTATTTCAAAACGAAAATATATCAGGTTTTGACACATCCGTCGTTTAAAAACAAATTACTTAATTAATTTATACGGTTCGCTTAAACAAAGTTTTCATTAAAGCAATATCTCAACACGGAAACGCAAGCGAAAAAAAAAACAGCGTATAAAATATTATATCACTTTTTACATGAATGTGATACAATTGATTAATTAAAAAGAACTGGAATCGTAATAACCGCAAATTTTTTGGAATATTTCATAATGAAAAATATTAGTCAATATAAAAATGACCCATTAACCTCTCTAATTATAATTAAAGAATATATACTTTTATACGCCAGTGTGTGCCAACATTTATGTATGTTATGGGAATAAAACGTGGTAAATTAATGGAAGAAGCCCAGTTAATGCGGTGGAAATACGTGAACTTAGAAGAACATGTGGTGTGTTGATAAATGGCATAATAAGAAATGTAATTATTAAGCACGAATGTAAGCTAAAACTGGTGTTTTATGTGATCTAGAAGCTAGTTTATTAAGTAGGGTTAATAAAGAGCACGTTGAAGTGGTTTGGACATATTGTATGAATGAGTGAATAAAGACTGACTTAACAAATTAACAATACACGAAAACGAAGGGGAATATGGTTGGACCAAGTGAATTGAATTTCAAAATATTCCAAGATGAAAAGGAGTAAAAGAAAATGTGTTGAAAAGTGGAAAGTAAGTATTGAATAACACGTCTTATATTCACCAGACTACTGGCACCGGCAGTATCCTATCTAATCAGTTTCAGCAGGTATCTAAATTTTTTCGACATATTCGTATATTCGTATAGACAACGGAACAGTCCATAAATATTACCTCGAGATAATATTTATGGACTGTTCCGTTTTCTAGACTGTTTCGTTTTCTAAACTGTTTCGTTTTCTAGACTGTTCCGTTTTCTGGACTGTACCGTTTTCTAAACTGTTCCGTTTTCTAGACTGTTTCGTTTTCTAAACTGTTTCGTTTTCTAGACTGTTCCGTTTTCTGGACTGTACCGTTTTCTAAACTGTTCCGTTTTCTAGACTGTTTCGTTTTCTAAACTGTTTCGTTTTCTAGACTGTTCCGTTTTCTGGACTGTACCGTTTTCTAAACTGTTCCGTTTTCTAGACTATTTCGTTTTCTAAACTGTTTCGTTTTCTAGACTGTTCCGTTTTCTGGACTGTACCGTTTTCTAAACTGTTTCGTTTTCTAGACTGTTCCGTTTTCTGGACTGTACCGTTTTCTAAACTGTTCCGTTTTCTAGACTATTTCATTTTCTAAACTGTTTCGTTTTCTAGACTGTTCCGTTTTCTGGATTGTACCGTTTTCTAAACTTAATCATTACCTTATTTAAGCCAAATTAGAGAGAAATAAAACTTTAAGTTTGAATTATTATTCATCTAACGAATTCATTGTTCGAAATCGATCCAATAATCGTTGCTTGTCCTGTGGCATGAAATTATCTGCCTATTAGTCAAAAAAATATGGGTGACGTGTGCAGCTTTAACGAGCCTTTGAAGACAATCCCTTTGCATGACTACACACACTACATTACAATTAATGTTATACATGAACACTACATACATACTCTACGCTACACCTAATGCTGAATATATTTCCTTATGTTTCGTCTTCTCTTGGTGAGTTTCTCTTGGTGAATTTCTACAGCATTTATTCGGCTACTCTTAGTATTTTTCCACTTCCAAGTTTCACTCCTATAAATACAATATTCTAAATCTAAGAACTTAATTTACATAATATAGATATTCTTGAAATGCATGATGTTAGGAACGAGGGTAAAAAAGGGGAGATCACATGTTTGGTAGGGTTTTATCCTACAGTAGATAAATAACGATCGATGATGAATATTTATGAAATGAAATTGAAAGAAAAATTATTAAAACAAATTGAAATGCGAATAATTTAAAATAAACACATAAACATTAGAACTTATTATTAAGTAGTGAAAAAATGGTAATTGTATATCATCCTATAAAGCTTGGAATAAAACAAAGGAAAATTAAGTTCGTTGCGAAAGCTAAGTTAACAAAGAAAAAAGGTTTTATTGATTCCGGCAAAGAAGGGAAAGGTAAACATGAATCATGGATCAGCCATCCATTTCCACAATCTCTAAGTTACGTCTCATTATTCTTAGAAATTTTCCACTCATTTTATTTCTGGGGAAATATAAAACAAATACAGTGAAACGAAACTTTTTAAATTACTTTGTTGATTTCTCGGCGTACTAAAAAATCTCATTCAAAACTGTATTGAAAATGTCTGTGCTTTCAATTAAGTAATTTCTTAAGTACGAGTAAATAACTTTTTTCTTTTGAAAATTTAAATCGAATTGAAATTAGTGCGAGTGTTTTTTATGCGTTTTACTTATACACTAAAAAAATTACATAAAAACCAACATTTATTCTATTTATTTAAATAATTTTACACAAGACAAATGAGCTAAGTGAGACGGCTTATAGTAACCGTCTCACTTAGCTCATTGTTTGGTCTGAAACAACTGACCTACACCCGCGAAATACATACATAAACACATATAATCCAGCTATCCGAGCTCCAACCGCTTATACGATTTGACAACTACCAGTCATGGTTGTCCGTGCGCCGCGGCACAACAAATATAAAATTACGAAATTCATTTATCATCCACATTTTAACTATCACAAACGTTTAAATTAAGGATTTGAACGACGACTTGCGCTAGGAAACATGAGTTATCAGCCACTCAAATATGTATACTCAAACCATGCAATATCAACAACTATATGGTACACAATAGCACATTAGCACCAATATTAATGTAGGCGAATGAGACGAGGAAAACTAACGAAATGAGTTGAATAAATGAGGTGAATATGTTGGGATTGATAAAAAAATATATATATCGTCACAATTTCTTTAAAACATATCAAAGCTGGGCACATATATTTCTATCCAACTCAGTTTGTCGAAATGTTATAAAAATATATTCCTGTCCCTGTGCCGTGGCCCAACAAATATATAGTCAACAAATAACTTGACTCCAATGGCCATAAAGCTCTTGCAGAGCTTTAGTTTCCAGATAATATACGTTTTCGGATCATCTATTCATCTCAAACGCTTTCGGATCTTCTGTTCCTATCGTTCTCTTTCACCCAATCTCTCTCCATGTTGATCTGCACATCGATTGATTATATCACTTGATTATAATATCGTTTGATTATTGATTATATCACTTGATTATAATACCATTTGATTATTGATTATATTACGTGATTAAATTTTTTATCTATCTTATGACACTTGACAATAATATTCATCAAAGTTCACTATAGGACACTGTTTTCAACACGCGCAGTGCTACTCTCCTCAATAGCATAATTCAAGTAAAAATATATTAATGACTTCGGTAGTATTTAGCTTTTTTTAAAATAATACGAAAATGTGGTGGTAAAATTTATAGAGGTGCAAGGACGTGCGGTAACGCGCTGGACTTTTGTCCGAAAGGTCGTCGGTTCGAACCCCGCGCTGTGCTACTCCCTTCGAACGACAAAGCCACTTTTTCCGCCTACTGTTCGAGGATATTAAGGATACATGTGACTTCGGTCATATCTATTCTTTTAAAAAAAATTATTTGCGCTGCATTGAAACAGTATTTTTAACTAATGAAAGTTATATTATTATGTACAGTTGAGGCATTAACACTGTGGAGGTTTAAAAGACAGTGCAATTTGTTTAGTCAAACACTGTTTATTCCACTTTATACAACCCTACCGGTTTCAAGATTTTCACCTCATCATTAAGAGATCACAAACAAGACTGAATTATGTTCGAACTGATACTGACCGTTAGAATGCGTGTATGTCGGTACAATTTCGAACATAATTCTGTCTTGTTTGTGCTCCTCTGGTGATGAGGTGAAAATCTTGAAAGCGGTAAGGTTATACCGTTATATCAAGTGGAATAAACAGTGTTTGATTAAACAAATTACAATGTCTTCAAACCTCCATAGTGTGTATGCCTTAATTATTAATAATGTATAACATAAATATAGAAATCCTTGTTGACTCGATTATAATAATAAATAATTAACAAATTAATAAATAACAGGAATAGTAGGGACAATAATTTTAGAACAAGAACTATTAACTTGCCCATGTTACTTGATAAATCAATTTTTTAATCAAGTATAAAATATTGTCGAGGTCAACGACCGTAAATTTCAAACAATAGAACACGCAATCTTGACAAGTTCTTTTGCACAATCCCTGCGACAGGTAGTCTTTGAAATGTCGGGGCTTGTTTCAAATTTTGTCAGTGACTTGCTGTTTCAAAAGAAGTTTTTTAACTATCCAAATTATATATTGAATATATAGAGGTGTGTTCACGGTAACTTTTGCACAAAAACCTTGGTGTGGTTAAGAAAAAAAACATGGGTAAATTTTTGTATCTTTTTTCGGTGGGAATTTATTTCATAAAACCAGTTAACGTATTGCTTTAATGAAATAAAATTTCATTAAAGCAGTAAGTTTCGGGACGAAGAAATGTACAACGATTGTAGAACGATTATTAGGACGACATGGGGAAACAGTCACCCGATCACGGTTACAGTTTAACTCCACCAATAATCAGCCTTGAGTCCGCTCCTGTTTAATATAGTCATGAATTGCCTCACTAGGAATATCTTAAGTAAGAAAAACCAACAGAAACATGTTGTTTACAAACGATATTATTCTATGTTATGAAAACAGTGGAATAATCTAAGAATAACTGGAAAAATAGACTGATGTTGGAGGAAAATATATAAATAATAAGCAGAGTCAAGACTGAACATACGAGTATGCTAGGCACTCCGGATACGGACATTGGAACGAACCAACTCTAATCCAAAAACCTATTAAGGCCACATTTATTTAAATATCTCGGCTCAATGATTACAACAGAAGGGGAGGTGCTCCAGGGCGTAAAAACAGAATAAAAATGAGTTAAACAAATTGAGAGAAACGACGGAGGTTGTGTGTGACAGAAGGCTACTAATAAAGCTTAAAAGCAGGATCTACAACACTGAGATCAGGCCCACTGTACTACATGGACCCGAGTGTTGACTTCTAAAAAAAATAGAGGAACAACTGCTTAATATGCGTATGCTACGGTGGTCACTGGGCGTTAGTAGATTAGATGAGATCCGAAATCGTGGAACGGAACAATGAAAGGGCGCCAAAAGTAGATAAAGCCTGGGAAGCACGAATACACTTGAATGGGCACTTGCAACAGCGGGTCAAATGGTCTATGCTAAAGTCAACCACGAATTGGGAACTCCCAGATAGATGCAGAGAGAGATACCTAAGAAGAATCTATGTGGAAAATGGAAGAGGACATAACGAGACTCAGACTATTCCCGAGCGATTGGCGAGATTGAAAGAGATGGGAAAAGAAGGTCCAAGCAACCGACCCTAAATAGATGGGATAAAGCAAGGGAAAAGTTAACATACTCTCAAATATCTATAGTTATTTGAAGAGCATTCACTTAGTTGTATTTTATGGAAAGCTAAACAACTTTTTAATTTTACTAAACGAAAAATTAAATCATTAAGTTGAATGTAATTACTTAACAAATTTATATCGTCATTAAATCTTTCTACCTAAGAAAAAAAATCTTTCTGACAGAATATGGTTTGCATTTACATAAAAAAAAAAACCCGCATAATTCATGTATTATTTTTTCCTCTCTTGTATTATTCCTGGGGTGTTGACTGCCAGCTATCCCAGTATATCTTTGGGAGTCTATCTGGTGGCCGACTTTCTATGGGATAGCTATGAGAATCTATATGGGGAATCCAGTATAACCATTAAATAATATTCGGAATACGTGTTCATAAATAACAGAGTACGCATAATAGCATAGTTAGTCTACTATCACCACAAAATATTTATATTCCTTCTATTGTTTTTACTTTGATTTATATTATTACGATAACAACAACAACAACAACTTATAAATTATTCATATAGCGCTTTTCTTAATTAAATATTCATCCGAGAGCTTTATGACTTTGAAGAAGTAAAAGTAAGCATATGAGCGCTTTTTAATACATTCAGGAGGAATAATGTATGAAAGTTATATTAAAATAGGATGTGGGGTGAAAAACATCTGACATTCTCGCGGTCAGGCTCGCCTTCTATTGGTGAGGGTGTACTATATATCGATGAGCTTTTAAGCTTCCCTCTTGAATGTATTTTCTTCGCCATTATCTTGAAATATATTTGCAATTTCAGGATATACATATTTACCATATATATACTACGTTGCTATCAATAAACCTATATTTATTTATTTATTTTAAATCGGGAATTTCATAATGAATAATAATTTTGCTGTAAAATCTATACATATTACTTAAAATGTACGTCAGATCAGATTAAAGAAAAAACAAATTTTCACTAAAAAATATTATGCCCTATGTGCAATGATTAATGCTTTTGTAGATTTTTTTAATAATTTCATTATTACACTTCTGTTGGATATAATAAACCTAGACGGCTTATTGGCATGAAGACAATTGTTAAAACAAACTTGAAGGATGCTTAAAGGACATTTTATTATGTTTGATGGCATCTAGATTTAAGGCGAAGTAAGATGAAAAAGAGCAGTCTGACATGGTTTGAGCATGTAAACCGAATTAAGAAAGAAATACTAACAAAACAAATATAAAGTACAAATGTGAGTGGAAGAGTGTAAGACGTGATAGAGAAAGATCAAGTAGGATAAGGATAGGATGGTTCGATCACGTGAATAATATTTTGAAAGATAGAAACATAAAAGTCGAAGAAATCATGGGGATGGTATGAAAAGTGTATGGATGTGTGTTCAGTGGAGGAAAGTCTAGCCTGACAGGGAAATTACGTGATGGTATGTTATGTGTGTATATCTATGGCTAAGTTGGTGAGACGTTTGACTTCTAACGAGGGTTTTCAGATTCGATTCCCGGTGGTTACTAAAATAAAATATTTATTTAGTTCGTCGATAAGATAATTACTACCATTCAATATACGATACTATTGCCAATTATGAATAACTTACCTACTCCAGTGGTTCTATAATAAAACCCAAATACATGATTTATGGGGCTGAAGACAATGTTTTCTCTAGGCCACAAACTTCAACATGTTCGCATTACTGTACGAATTAATGAATATTATTATTCAAATGTAAATTCAAATTCAGGTCAAATTTTAAAGTAGGCCTTAATCAACAATTATTTTTGTTTTTTCAATCGTTTTTTCACCTTTTTATTTATAAGGCTTTTAAAGGTTTTTAAATTAATCACGTTTCATGAATAATCCGCTCGTTACTTAAATTTGAGTAACTGCCGAGATTTTAGTGTGAAAATTATAATTTTGCATTCATAAAACGTTGTTATAAAAGTATTTAATATTTGAAATGTATTAATTAATTGGTTTAACTTTTATATGGGTCCATGACTGTAGTAAGTATTCATGTTTTGCACTCAAGGGTAGTAATTATTGTTTTAATTTGGAACTATTTTGTCATATAAGCTTATTGTCGCATTTAAGCTAAGTAGTTACTTTGAATAATTTCTTAAAGCTATAAAAAACTACTTGTGGGTTACTATTTTTTTCGTGTTTTTAATATATTGTAACCAAGAAAATAAAAGTTCAATAAAGTCATGAAAAACTAGAGCAAGCATTTTTATTTTTCGTTAGCATAAATTATTTTAAAATTAAGCTTATTTTACAAAAAAAAATTGATATGCTTAAACTACCATTTTTTTTTAATAAATAGTATAAAATATTCTTAATGTTCGAATTACCTCATTCTGTTTGTTAAAAATATATAAACTTAATAGAGTTTATAATGAGACAGTTCTTGAATTTTTATTAAATTCATTTAACTTTTTAAATCATTCCGTGTCTCTGATTATTTCTAAATAAATTGTATTTTTATCCAACTGTCATGCTGCGGATTTGTTTTTGAAATATTGACATCTTGATAATTATTATTTTTTCGATACTCGTCAATAATGCTGGAAATAATATTTTTTTTCAATACGGCGTTGTATTTGTGCTATCAGCATCTTGCTGTATCTCTCGAGTATCGTTTGCTCGTTGTGATTGACAAAATTATCACATCCTTTAAACATCTTTTACTTTTTTGTTGCTCTCTTATCATTATAACCCGTAATGATAAGTCGGTAATATGTTTAATTAAGAGTACAGAGACAATAAACAAAACTTACATTTTAAGGTTATTTTTAGCAAAATGATTAATTTAACCCGTTTTTAGAATGAAACTGGAAATCTTTAATAATGTATAATTTGAATAAAACGAAACTCAGAACAAAGTTCATATCTCATTGAGCGAAAACATTAAAGTTATATAATTATTTCATAAAGCTTACATATACATGTTAAACTCAATTTCATACAGAGCTTATTTATATACAGGAACAAAAAATAAAATTAAAAAATAATTGTATAACCGAAATAACTTTTTCCCATTATTATGAAAGCTTTGAATACTTTCTTTAAAACTATTTTCTGAAATGTTGAAGATGTCGATATCCGAGTCCTTGTTCAAAAGGGAAAACCTATGTAACAAAATAAGAGTTTTTGGCAATTTATTCTTGCTTATTGCTAGTCTTTTTAGATCAATATTTATGTATCTCGAATAGTTGTCGGGAACATAAAACCATATCTTTTTTAACATAGTTGGATTAGATGTTGCTCCCATCAGCACATTAAACACATAGTAAGAGACTCTCACATTCTTCCTCACGCTTAGAACAATATACCTGGAAGAAACCTTATGGGACAGAGCCACGGGTAGACTATCAACGAACCAACTATTTGTTTAACAACCAACAGTATAAAGTGAGCGAGAGTGATATGCCAATCTAATAATTTAGTGTCAATGCATAACGTGAGTGAGAGTGATGTGCCAATCTAATAATTTAGTGTCAATGTATAAAGTGAGCGAGAGTGATATGCCAATATAATAATTTAGTGTCAATGTATAAAGTGAGCAAGAGTAATGTGCCAATCTAATAATTTAGTGTCAATGTATAAAGTGAGCGAGAGTGATATGCCAATATAATAATTTAGTGTCAATGTATAAAGTGAGCAAGAGTAATGTGCCAATCTAATAATTTAGTGTCAATGTATAAAGTGAGCGAGAGTGATATGCCAATCTAATAATTTAGTATCAATGTATAAAGTGAGCGACAGTGATATGCCAATCTAATAATTTAGTATCAATGTATAAAGTGAGCGACAGTGATATGCCAATCTAATAATTTAGTATCTATGTTCAAAGTGAGCGACAGTGATATGCCAATCTAATAATTTAGTATCAATGTATAAAGTGAGCGACAGTGATATGCCAATCTAATAATTTAGTATGAATGATATAAATGTTAAAAAAATCAAGCATTTTTAATTATTATAATTTTTTTTTCTGTTTTAAGGTTATACTCGTTTAAAAATGTATTTTTTCTGTTTTATGTCAAATCGTCTCCATTTTTATTTTCCACTCCATTTCTTCTTATAATATAACATTAAGAAAAGACAGCTGTCGAATAATATTTGAAAAGTATACGTGTCATAAAACGAATATAGAATATTCCTTGCATTTTGTACTGTGGCCGACCTGCAAATGGCGAGAATGATTTCTTCAAACGGTTATATACGTATTTCTTTATCGCGATATTCTGTACGTGTTCTAAAGAAAATAAAAAATACGCATTAAATTATACGCCGATAGACTTTTGAATATACGCACCTTCCAAATATTGTTTAGTATTTAAAATAATGTATCATGTCAAACAAGTATCAAATCAAACAAAGCTCATATCACTTGTTATCGATCGAATTCGAATCGCTTTTTAAGTGGTATCTACGGAAGTATTATATTATATGTTACTTTATAAAAAAGTTAGTGTCACATATAAAACAATTCTAATTAGTTCAATATTGAAACAATAAGATTTGTTTTAGTGTCTCATATAAAACAATTTCAATCAGTTCAATAAAATAAATTGTAATTTATTTTCTCAAACTGATATATATATATATGTTATTTGCTTTATGTTTATAATCTGATAGTGTGAGTAGTGAATGAAATTGAGTAACAGTATTTACTTATATACGTTACGCAAAAAATACGAAAAAATATATTTGATAATGAGTGATACATAAACGTTTCTTTTGGGATGGCAGATAAATCTCCATGCCAATCTATCCACGCACTCAGCTCTCGATATACGTGCTTATTCTGTTTCTCACACATTTCCCTGAGTTAAAATTTCTTCAACCATCTTCTTCCAGTTATTCTTTGTTCTACCTTTTCCTCAAATTTTTATTCATTTCAAACATATCTTTGTTTCGTTATTCTGAGACAACTCATTTTGTCAATCTGGTGGCTAAACAGTTTCAAGATTTTTTTCTTAATTCTACTTTTAACCTCCGTATCTAACAGAACAATGAATTATTCTACGTAAAGCGCGCATTTTTTCTGCTCTAATTAATACCTTTTAATGCCCAGGTTTCACTTCCATACATCAAGGTTGATAATACCACAACACTATGCATAATCATTTTTGAAGACTTGATGTTTAATTGATTTGTAAAAATAGTACTCAGTGCACAGCTGACCTTATTTCCTGCAGCAACACGCTATTTGACATTTTTCTTTATTTAAAATTATAATGTGAAATCAAATGTTTCTTGAAAATAATGAAAGGGAAAGATTGAGTATGAGAATAAAATTTCAAAATAAAGAAATGTCAATAATAAGAGAAATCGAAGGAACTGTACGAGACAATGTACGAATGAATAGGAGGTTAACACAGTGAGTCACAACCTTCTGGCTTGCGGCTGGTTCACAACATTTACCTTCGGAGAAAATTTCTCAGACTTTAGAGAAAGTTCCTTTGTGATAAGGTTTATTCTTCCTAAACCTATTACTAAAATTCTGTCCAAATGGTCTTATAAAAGCTCTGTCTTAAAATTAAACGATTACAACGATTCTTTTCGGCTTTTAGATAAAATAGTTTAAAATTATATCTTCTTAAAAAATATTACCGGATTTGTGATCATAAAAACTAGACGTGTTCAATTAAATTGAGAAATGTCTTAGGGAATGGAATGACTTTAAAATCTTATACTATTACACCATTGGATTTATTTACTTTTTATAGATTCTTCGAATATCCACCATTTAATTTTGTATCCAGGAAAAAACTCGTTTGAAATATATTAAAGAAAATGTATTTTCATACGAAATGAAATTTCCATAATGATTTCCAGGCACCTAAAAACATTGATTCTCAAACTTTTTGCATAATAATAATAAACCATTTTATGTAACCTCGTTTAGAGGACAGACTTTCCTCAATAACCCTCTATCTCGGGATTCAAACCCACTTTTATTGACAGATTAAAACATTACAAAATATATATAAATAGGAGTATGAAGATACTAAGGTGGTGGCTGCGGCCATTAACAAGGTAGTTCTCCTTATCTGCATATATCATTTGATAAGAAAATCACAGAAAACTTAACAGGGGAAGAATTCCAAATAAACTTTTGTAAACCTTCCAAAAAGTGATAGGTATTACATTTGATTTTAGATAGAGTGTAATGTATAATATGTTTGTAATGTTAATACTCATAAATTTTGATAAGATGTCCCAAAAAGGGTTGTCTTTAAGAGATTTTTGAAAGCTGTACTTGTCACCCATGTCTTTAATACGTCAAGGCAAACCATTCCATACCACAGGACAATCAGTGGTAAAGCCTTGTCATAATACCCTTCCTATTGGATCGATTCGGAATAACCAATTTATACAATGAAGATGAAATTAATCTTAAAGTTCTTCTATCGGAAGGAAGATTTCTCGGAAACAGATTCGAAAGATACGATTGACAACATCCCAGGAGATCTTGCGACTTATTTGGAAATTTTGTATTTTATAGTTTAATAAATAGTATAAAATTAATCGTTATTAATTTCATGTATTCTTATTATTAACTTTTGTAAAAAAAAAGAAATTGTCTTGACAATTTTTTGATTCTATAAAGTAAATTTATAAATTTTTGTTTAAATGTCTTCTAACTTAATTCAAGTGTTTTTATTTTATTAAAAAATATGAATAAAATAGAATTGGATTAATAAACAGGACATATAGCCAGAATAACATAATCGTTGAACTTATAGGTTCATCTAGTGAACCTTAATCTAAAAAAATCACTTGAGGTACGTTTGATTAATGTTAAGTGGTGAAATACATTAGAATGTGAACTGTGACAATAAACGAAAATGAATAGACGATTCTAGAGAAGACACTTAAAGCCTACGATACGTAAAACACTGAGGAACTCTAATGATGATGATGATTACAAAATCAAACACTCATGTGGGCAGCCTTAATCTAAGTTCACATTTGGTTTGCCTGACGAAGAGCTCGGAAAATGAATAAAAGTCGTGGTAATAACATTTTTGTGAGATTTTTATGAAAAGCATTTAAAATTTATTTTGAATAAGTAAACAGGGTTTTTTTAGAATAAATATAAGAATAAAAGGACAATTTATATAGTGCCGTGCCGTTTGGAGAGCACACCTTCTTTAAGGGCATTCTTACTCTGGATTTGAATCCACTATTATTAACAAATTAAAAATATTACAAAAAAAAAACCAAGTTAAGTTCTGACTTATTCTTTTTATTGAGTTATAAAATTTATCTACAAGAAAAGATGACACTTGATATAAATTATATGTTTTTATTTGTTTGTGTGTAGCTTTAATATTCAACCATACATTTTGATAATACTTCCTAAAAAGGATTGTCTTCAAGTGCTTTCTAAAGCTGCACACGCCACCCATTTCCCAAACACTTGAAGGCATACAAAATGTTAATTGAAATGACACCATGAAATCTGTTTTTTGATCTGGTTTTAGTTCTATGTGACATCAATATAAGAAATATCAATTTAATGGACACATAACTCAAAAAAACAAATATTAACCAAAGAAAAGATTATCAATTCAATAAATATTCCACAAAAATGATATAACTTTTGCAAAAATAATATTGGTACGTTAAAATTACAATATTATTAACTAGAACCATTAAAAAATATACTATAAATGTAATGAAATATTATTGTTCACAGTTTCAGGAATACCGAAATAGCCAAAAATTTGGAAACCCACCACGATCAAGATTTTGAATGCGGGCAAAGACTTGTTCTTACTTATCTCAAGTTGCTTCAACTATCTCACAAGATGTAGATTTTAGAGCGTATATTTTATACTAACCTACTAAAGGATATTATATTTGTTTGATTTCCTATTGGTATAATTTAATTTTTATATGAACTTATATCCAAAGAACGTATTCAATCCACATTTTACGTGTTTTGATATATACAGAATGAGCAAAATTAGCTTTAATTTCATATAATTTCTAGAATGAATGCAAAACACTAAACATTTTTTAAATGCTTTATCGAAACTTTGTAAAATATTATTTTGGCCAAATGCTTGCCTCTTTTTGCCATAAAAATGCGAGTTCTTGCAAGAGCGTTTCTCAAAACATTAACACAAATTTCAAGCAATATTTCAACTATTGGTGCATTAAATTATTTGTTCAATTGACGTTAGTTTGTTTAAATAGACGCGTGATTTAAGATAGCTTTAGACAAACAAATCTGGAGTCATTAAATCTGGAGATCTTGGTGGCCAGTTAATATCAACGTCTGGAAATATTATTTTCAAAAATTGGCTTGTGAATCGTGCTATATGGTGCCATTTTTCGAAAAAGTACATATTTTCCGAACTCAGTTCATTCGATTTATATGACAGAAAGTTCTCGATCACGGCATGGTAGCGGTTGCCATTCATAGTTACAGCGTTACCCATACAGTCTTCGAAAAAATAGGGTTTAATCACATATTCTGATCAAATTCAACATTACACTGTCACTTCGCGAGGGTTTCATGGTCACTGATAAAAAAATGGAATAAAAATCTGCATTTTTTTTTAAAACAGAGATCGAAAACGTTGGTTGAGTATTTAATTTTCTCAAAATAATTGAAGACTGATTTTCCTAGTAATTTTTAATATTAACGACGAGTTGTTGAATCATAAAGCACTATTTAACAAAAAAATCACGTTCATACTGTTCGTTTGTCAAATATAAACTATCAAAACTAAACCAACTAAACTAAACGAAAGCTAAAATACGAGTAGTAGCCGACATAATCTCCAAAACAATGTTTTCGCCACCAAGTATATGCGAAATTAAATTATGATATGCATACTTACTGGGTTATTTATGTTTTAAATTATTGCACACTCCTTTGATTTTGCAAAAATGGTGATGATTGGCCATCTTTCGTTATCGAATATAATTGTTAGTCACCTGATGAAGGGAATACATCCGTGCGTGTATTGATTTATTGTGTGCAAGATATTACATTTTAGGGAGCACACAGTCATCGTTGATCAAACTAAAAGTTTCGATAGTAAGGAGCTTTAATTTGTTGCAGTCTTTCATGGCAAAAGTTTTATGTAACGCTATTTTAATGTTATTTTTATTAGTGATATAAGAATAAATGGTACACAACATACTCGGATCAGAAATGAGACGATAAGGTCTGCCTATGGTGTTGAAGACATAGTGAGGTGGGGAAGAAACAGAAGGCGCTTCTGGAGTAATCATGTGGACCGCATGGAGGATATAAGTCTGGCAAGAATCGCTAAGACTGAAAACCCTAACAGGAGACTACCAGGAAGGCCGCCGAAAAGGTGGAAGAACAGCTGGACGTCATCATCCCAGGACAGCCCACCGTCACAAACAGGTCATACGACCTAAACCAAGAGGAAGAAGAAGAAGAACATACTCGTATGAGTTATAGAAAAACATAAATTCTTATGTAAAATGGTCCAACTGGAAACCGAACCTGGTGTGCCCACTTGGTTATCATGAATGCTAACCGTTAGACCACGACCGCCTGCGGTGCGAATAAATCAATATCAAAACTTGACTGGCATTTGAACTAAACACTCATGTAGATTATATATCATACGTGTACGTATCCAATTTCAGTGTTTGAGAAACACTGTCGATACGTATTATGTTGTCTTACTAAAAATTAAGACTAGCCTTCATTCTGTATGACACGACCTAGCGATATGGCGCGTGATGCTCTCCCGATGTCACGGCTCATCGGGGTCTCAAGGGTTCCGGGGACAAGTGATATTTTTTTTACTTGACGCTGAGTGAGAAACAAAATATAACAAGAAACTAATAAAAATAAATTTAACGGACTAGTATTTTTTGAAAAAGCGTTTCGTAGGTTCTATAAATAAAAAGTTACTTTTTACAAAAATCATCTCTTAAATTACTGAGTTCTGCCCCTAAAATGTATCACCAGTGCTGGACTCTTATAGAAATTATATTTTTTTAAATTAATTATTTTTGACGATTTTTACTTCTTAATATTATGAACAATTAATTCATACTCGTGTTATTTCTAAAACATTTGTTGAACACTGGACATCGATAGGGTTTTCTAGGTCCCGTTAACCGAATCTAAAGTAGGTTAAAAACCACTGAAATATGCACGTTGTTCGTCGTGCACGAACCGTGCACCAAAAGGTAAACATTACATTCTGTTTGAACAATTAACCAGATTTGTACTTTTTTGGTAATCGGGAATTGAACCTGAAATTCTTTGGTCGAAGACAAACGTTTTTACAAATAAGCCACGCGAGTAACCATTTAAAAAAATGATATAGCTTATTTTCAGACACGCAAAAGTCATTAGTTTTTTTTCCAATTTAACTTTTTTTTTAAACCATCATATTATTTTTGTTGAACGTTTAGTTAAAGATTTTCAAACCGTTTTCCATTAAAAAACTATGTAAAGATATTCGAAATAACATATTTGCCATATATTTTGCTTGCTCTAAACATAAAAAAGAGCGTTTAAATGTTATATTATTTCATTATTATCTACGAAAAAAATCAAAGATTTAACAACTTTAGTGGGATAAACTCAATGTTGTTTCAGTTAATTATAACAGATAATGACTAAAAAATAAAATAAAAAATAATTCCCCCGCCATGACAGTGTTTTATACACTGCCGTGACCAGGATTCGAACCTGGGTTACCACGGCCACAACGTGGGGTCCTAACCACTAGACGATCACGGCTATCGGGGCTTGTGTCAGTATCGACTTGGTTCCACGCCATCAATAACTGTATTGCGGTATCCAGATTATCTCGGAAACTGGACCAATTATTTTTATTCTACTTTCTCTTTTGTATCATAAATAACATGCAAAGGTTACCTATTATAATTTTATGAACGAGTGGTATTTTGATCAATTAATAGATGTCGCTTAATATTTGAATATTGGGGAAATTATTTAATTATATTTCTGTACCTCGGATATATTGGACACCATGTCAATTTTAATAAGCGAGTGAAAATAAAAATTATAATAAGGAATATTTCGCAAGTAAAAGTTATTTTACATTCTTCTTCCTTTACGTATTGAAAAAAAAAGTATACAAACATTGTAATACTATTGAAAACTAAAAAAATATATCTACATCGCGATTAAAAAATAAACTTTAATAAAAACATTAAAATCGATGTTTCTGCCTTCGGGGTACATATTACGTAAGAGTACAAGTTTAGAAGTTAATTTCTCAATATTGGTTAGATTTTTTTTAGTAATTGAGTTATCTGAATTAACGTTTCAACATTGACAACTCCCACGTGAAACGAAATTAACATTGACAAAAATTTGCTTATAAAATCCAAATAAATTTTTTTTTTTAGTAATTTTTCATGCAACATATAATTTTTCTTACTTGATTGGAGTATCAGAGGTTGGCGATGATAATGATAATGATGACGAAATGTTTTATTTTTGTTAATTCATTGCTTGAAATAATTTTTTTACGATTAATCAGATTTTGTATCAAAATTACTATCGGTAACTACATATGACAATGCTTTAAATTACTATCGGTAACTACATATGACAATGCTTTAAACTACTATCGGTAACTACATATGACAATGCTTTAAATTACTATCGGTAACTACATATAACAATGCTTTAAACTACTATCGGTAACTATATATGACAATGCTTTAAACTGCTATCGGTAACTACATATGACAATGCTTTAAACTACTATCGGTAACTACATATGACAATGCTTTAAACTGCTATCGGTAACTACATATGACAATGCTTTAAACTAATATCGGTAACTACATATGACAATGCTTTAAACTACTATCAGTAATTACATATGACAATGCTATAAACTTAGTAAATAAATATAATATCAGAGTAAAAGTAACTTAATATCAAGGAAAATAGGAATAAGGATGGAGATGGTATAATGAAGGGGAATATTTTGATATATAATAAATAATGCTTTTTTAGTTTTTTTACTTAAAAATTAATAAGAATGAACCATATCTGAATGACCTAAAAAAATCGTTCCAAAATCGAATCGGGTGAGTGGCAAAATATGTAATGTACTATATTAGTATCATAAAATGTATGTTGCCTTGGAACACAATCGATCTTGCGTCGAAGAAAAAAATACATGTTCGGATTTTGTTTTAAATCTTCAGGCATATTAAAGCTTGGGTTAGTGAATACCCCAAAAGATGTTTGTCATAAATTTAAAATTAAAAATCTTAAATCAGTATTATTTAAAAAAAAAAATAATGCAATGTAAGAAAATCTAGGTGAGATGAGGCACTTGTTTACTTTTTCAGAAATTATTAGAAAGAATTGATTTCGAGTAAAAACGTTTCGACAGCGTTGTAAAACAGTTTGAGAATGTAATATATTTCTAAATAATGGCTTTTTCGTTTCTAGACTAAACAGTAGCGAAATCCCAGAGATGAACAAACTTTTTGGGAACAGAGCCAACATAGATAGTGTTAGGTGGTCTGCGAGTTGAATGTGTAAAAGTTTAAATGCGAGGTATTTTTGAACTAATTTGAACACCTGAATTGAAAAATATTACTTGCTGCCGACTCACTAGCGAGTGTTTTTAGGGAAAGTTTGTCTATTTAAATTTCAACGTCAATCCTTGGGTAATTCTATGAATAATTACAACGTATGAGTGAACAATGAAAGATAGAAAGAAGATGAGGAATTTGGCATGTATTCGAGGTTGAGGTCGTATCAAGGTGAATATCACAATAAATATTGATTTTCCAACAAAGTCATCGCGAAATCTTACAAAGAATATTGTACACAGTGGTATCCTTTTGTCAACCTTGTGTATAGATGCGAAACCTGGTAATTGAAAGGGAGTGATAAGAACTGAATAAATACGGTACAAATTCGTGCTTAGCGTAGAATATTTGGTATGGCAAGGTTTGATAAAGTAAAAAATGATCGGATAAATGAAAACTGTTTGTTAAATATGAATGTTATAAGCAAAATAAAAAATGATCGGATAAATGAAAACGGTTTGTTAAATATGAATGTTATAAGCAAAATAAAAAATGATCGGATAAATGAAAACTGTTTGTTAAATATGAATGTTATAAGCAAAATAAAAAATGATCGGATAAATGAAAACTATTTGTTAAATATGAATGTTATAAGCAAAATAAAAAATGATCGGATAAATGAAAACTGTTTGTTAAATATGAATGTTATAAGCAAAATAAAAAATGATCGGATAAATGAAAACTATTTGTTAAATATGAATGTTATAAGCAAAATAAAAAATGATCGGATAAATGAAAACTGTCTGTTAAATATGAATGTTATAAGCAAAATAAAAAATGATCGGATAAATGAAAACTGTTTGTTAAATATGAATGTTATAAGCAAAATAAAAAATGATCGGATAAATGAAAACTGTTTGTTAAATATGAATGTTATAAGCAAAATAAAAAATGATCGGATAAATGAAAACTATTTGTTAAATATGAATGTTATAAGCAAAATAAAAAAAATTGTTCTTAAAATAGTTTGGTCGCATTGAGAGAATGAATTGCGAAAAAGCCAGGTAGCACTGAATACAACGTGAGTGTAATATAATACAATACAAAACTCCAGCGTCAAAAATATTGATGTGAGAAATGATCATGAAACGCAGAATGGGATCAGATTTACAGCTTGTTTGCTCCTTTAGCTCACTAAACTGGATATTTATTGGGAGTTTGGAGTCAATTCAGGCAAGCAAGTGACACCAGAAACTCGATGCTTCAGCAGTTTGCTCTGCTCAAAATTTCATTGTTTGTTGCTCTATGGTATATTTGAATCTTTATTATCCACCTGTAATGCAGCTGCTGACATTTTTCGAGTATTTTAATGTTTTGTTTGTTGCCTAGCGGTAGTATCTTGTGGATAGTATTGGCCAGTCTAGGGTCGCCTAGAGAATATTCAGCCCCTGGTCTGCTTACATCTCGAACTCTTCACATTGTGCTCCAAGTAGCTATCAGTGCATGGACAGCAGCTATATTCAAATAAATTAAGTAGGCTCGCAGGTTAAATTTAGTGGAGTGGCACAAAGGCTAGACACTTATTTTTATGTGTTTTCCCTATCCTGTCTTCTAATCCTTCCAATTTCCGTCCACATAAGTTTTTCCCAGACATTTCTACAACACTCCGGCTCCCACTTAATATCCGCAAGTACACATTTTATCTGCACGCCAAAATACTGCATAGATAATTTATACCATTCCTATGACGTTAACTGCGATGCAGAAGGCAATGGGAAACCACCACATTATTTTTCTAAGAAAATTACATGAATATGTTCAACAATTTGTGAGTTACATTCCTCACCATTGAGATCACAACGAAGAAAAAATGTGTGTTGTTCGAAAGAAAGCTATGATTCAAATCCATACATACAGAATAGTTAACGTAATCCGTTTCTAAACAGATAACAGTATCATAATATTCTAACTAGTTTTCATAAAATTGTGCAAAAATTTAAAAGACAGTTTTATGTAACGATTAAATAATCTTTAATAAGTAAAAAGCTCTATACCCAGTTTCTTGAATGTTGTCATGTTTGTCAGGAACATTGTTGGTCAGCAAACATGTGCTCTATTGTTGAAAATTTATCCTCATTGTTCCCGTTTTGTAAGAGGTAGTTTTAGATACAGTTTATAAACCAATTCGTATGAAATTTCCAGCAAAACTTTCTTAAGTAAGTGTTAAACAAAGGAACTTTGGAATTTCTGAATTTGTTTTAACATTAACCCGATACTTACACGAGAAAAACCGAATGATTTTGATTGAGAAAAACTAGCGTTTTGCAAAACGAGGCGTTGTAAAAATTATCGCCCATTTTACCAGATAATACGATTTTTTTTCCGGACACCCCATCATGAGAGTTTTGATTGAATTCATGAAAATAATTGATAATATTATGTATCTAATATTTATAGTTATGGCATCAATACTGTGGAGGTTCTATTACATTGTACCCGTTATTTGTTTAGTAAAACAGTGTTTATTCCACTAAAAATAACGACACAACCCTACCGGTTTCAAGGTTTTCATCTCATCATCAAAATAGCACAAACTGTGCTTCTCTAAAGATGGGGTGAAAACCCTTGAAGCCGGTAGGGTTATATCTTTATGTTAAGTGAAAAAATACGGATGTTTTAATAAATAAAACTACAGTGATTTTATTTATTATTTTAAATCCAGAAATACGCAATCGATATAAACGTTCTGCTCCGATGTTTTTTTCACTATCGTGAGGTTTTCTACCGATGTACTCGTAATATGACACCAGTCTGACCTAAGCACTGCTCACGTGAAAAACTGAAATCATTCCCCCTGAAGTGAATTTAGAAAAACGTATGCCAGGAATCGATGTATTTAGTGGAACAATAAATTAATATATTGTTAAATACTCTGAATACATTTTTTTCTCTATATTTACCAAAGCTTTAACACTTAATTCCGTTTTTTTCCAAATGTAAAAATGAGCAACAAAAATAAAACAAAATGGTAAAGGTTATACATCATTCGAATCAAAATTTTCTGCTCTATAAGATATTGTATTTGCTTTTACGTTACATATATTATTTTATTTCATTACAAGCCTTCAAAATGGAATGTCAAGTAGACAAAAGTGAGCATTTTCGACACCTCCTTCTGTTCGCGTTCAATCGAGGGAATAAAGCTGCCAAAGCTGTTCGCAATATTTGCGAAGTGTACGGTGAAGATGTTTTAAAGGAAAGGACAGCTCGTCGATGGTTTTTGTGTTTCAAAGACGGTAATTTCGACTTGAAAGACATGGAACGTTCCGGACGACCAGTGGACTTCGATGAGGACCGCTTAAACCATATTACTCATGAATATGAACGAATACATTATTAACTAATTTGTTGTAAAGAATGAAGGAGAATACATTATTGACTCATTTGTTGTAATTTTGTTTTTGTTGTGTCCTCGTGTTCTCTTCATTTGGAAAAAAACGGACACAACTTATGTTAACACCCAATATTATATTTGGAATCGGGAAGGGGTGAGTTTTTTTAGAAAATTGAAAGTAGTGTCAGGTGGATGACGGGAATCTTGTGCTGAATTTTAACTGGGAATATGAGAAAAGGGGAAAAAGTGGGTCGGCAGTAAATTTTAATTTTCCCTTGTCGTCATTTTCATATTCGTATAACGTCGTTTTATATTACCATACTTCATATTCCATTTTTTATTTTTTTCTTCATTGCTCTATCTACATTTATTATTATAACTATCAGTATTATAAATTTTGTAATAAACTTGCTTTTTATATATTTTTTTATTTCTTGACGCGACGTGTAAATATGAATAAATGGTGTAACTATATGGAAAAAAATTATATAGTTATTTTCAGGGGTGTTATTTCACAGCGAAAGTAGCAGTATTAAAACGGTTTTTCGTAACTTGTTCTAATTTTTAATATATTTAAATAACTATGATGTATGGGAATGAAACTTATAGGTGGAAAATAAATGGTAGGAGCAGAATATAATACATGAGAATGTACGAAATTAAGTTATAAAGAATGAATGTAAACTTAAGGCTGGTGTGTTGAGTAAGATGTAGAAGAGCACAGGGACGATTTGGGAATGTGAAACGAATGAATAAAGAAAGACTTAAAAAGACAAATATATAGTGCAAATGTGAGTGAAAAGTGTGAGAGAGGAAGACTAAAGAAAGCTTTGTTGAGTCAATTAAATGATATTTTGAAAGAAGGAAACGTAAAAGCTTGAAATGTTTTATTTTTGTTAATTCATTGCTTGAAATAAATATGTTCCGATTAATCAGATTTTGTATCAAAATTACTATCGGTAACTACATATGACAATGCTTTAAATTATTCTCGTTAACTACATATGACAATGCTTTAAATTACTATCGGTAACTACATATGACAATGCTTTAAACTATTATCGGTAACTACATATGACAATGCTTTAAACTTAGCTAATAAATAATATAATATCAGAGTAAAAGTAACTTAATATTAAGGAAAATAGGAATAAGGAAACGTAAAAGCTTGAAAAATTGTTGGAAGGTTAATGAATGTAGAAGAGGCAAAATTTGTGTGTCGAGATTAGAAAGTCAGGCACTCTGTAATATCTGCCTACCCCGACAAGGAAGTGTTTGTTTGTGTGTATATATATGCATAGATATATGTATTATTGTATTTAAAAATCAATTAATATTGATTGAGAAAATGCCCACGAGTTTGAAAATTTACATTTGATAATTGTTTATATTATTTAGTGTATCGACAACCCATTATTTTTTTTAAATGATAACGTTTTTTGCCAAAAATATTAACCAGCTTACACAATACGTATCTTAAATTCATTTAAAACATCATCTTTATATAATACCTTATATGTTTTTCAAAAATATACCGATACTAAAGCGCTTTTTTTTATCATTTCAGTTTAAATTATGGGTTTCTTCAAATATATCAAGAGATTATTTATATCTCAAAAGAAATACCTCAAGCACACTTCCATATATTCTTTGGAACTATTGTAAATGTAAAATACGAGTATTTTGTTCTTATCCGAGAAGATAAGCTTAGAGCGGACTTCAAACTGTCACAAAAGTATTAAGACGCTAACCACCGAACTTATTTAAAATACCAATTTTTTCCTGGTATTTACAGAAAACTTTATGGTTTTTAATCATTAAATTAACATAGTATAATCCAAAGTATTTGGTGTTAACATAAGTTGTGTCCGTTTTTTTTTCAAATAAAAAAATGAGCACCAAAAGTAAAACAAAATGGTAACGGTTATACGTCATTCGAAAGGAAATTTTCTGCTCTATAAGATATTGTGTTTGCTTTTACGTTACATATATTATTTTATTTGATTACAAGCCTTCAAAATGGAATGTCAAGTAGACGAAAGTGAGCATTTTCGACACCTCCTTCTAGTCGCGTTCAATCGAGGGAATAAAGCTGCTCGCGATATTTGCGAAGTGTGCGGTGAAGATGCTATGAATGAAAGGACAGCTTGTCGATGGTTTTTGCGTTTCAAAGACGGTAATTTCGACCTGAAAAACATGGAGCGTTCCGGACGACCAGTGGACTTCGATGAGGACCGCTTAAACCATAATATTCATTAAGATCCCTAGAAACTATAACACCTCACAGCAAGGATTAAAACTATTGTGTTAACATAAGTAGTGTCCGTTTTTTTCAAATTAAAAAATGAACACCAAAAGTAAAACAAAATGGTAAAGGTTATACGTCATTCGAAAGAAAATTTTTTGCTCTACAAGATATTGTAGAGCAGAAAATTTTCTTTCGAATGACGTATAACCTTTACCATTTTGTTTTACTTTTGATGCTAATTTTTAAATTGAAAAAAAAAACGGACACAACTTATGTTAACACCCAATATATGCTATCTGACATAAGAAAGGGATGGTTTTTCAAATAAAAAAAATGTGTAGAGAAAATGTTCGTTATATTACATTACACTTTCGTTTTATATACAGTGCAACCTGGTGAGTTTAAACATGTGATTATATTTTTAACAAACCAAAAAGTTGTTAAAATAGTTTAAATGAAAACAACACTGAAATATTTAAAAAAAAATCGGTACAAACGGGAATCGAACACGAAGGCCATCCAACTGGGCCACGGTCATCAATTTATGCTTAATGTATGTAACTATAATGTAAAGCTTTTTTCCTTTTGAAGTATTTAGTAAGGACAGAGTGCTAAAACATCAAATAAGACATATTTTCTTTGAGTCTTTTACATACAAATACGTTTTTAAATATTCATTCGGTTTCTCTTCCTCGAACTTTTCTTTTTTTCATTTTTTTATTCAATTCGTCCATACTTTATTTTTCCTTCACCATGACAACTATTTAAGTTCACACTGTATTTTTTTTTAGTTCTACGTCATCTATTTGTGCAACATGCTTTAGTTTTCGTCATCTATTTGTGCAACGTGCTTTAGTTTTCGTCATCTATTTATGCAACATGCTTTAGTTTTCGTCATCTATTTGTGCAACGTGCTTTAGTTTTCGTCATCTATTTGTGCAACATGCTTTAGTTTTCGTCATCTATTTGTGTAACACGCTTTAGTTTTCGTCATCTATTTGTGCAACACGCTTTAGTTTTCGTCATCTATTTGTGCAACATACTTTAGTTTTCCCTTTTTACCCCGCTTAACACACCAGTCTTAATATTATATTCGTCGTTTCTAATTGCTTTTGTTTAAATATTTTTAATATTTTAAGCATTTCTACCGCATTAATTTGGTAGTATTCATTAGTTATCCACGTCCACGGCTCACTTCAATCCCTAAATGTGGCTTCTTATATGTTTTTTTGTACAAAGTATAATATTGATAGATGTTGATATTGCTTTGTTTGAGTATATCATAATGCAACATACACAGTAATGTCCAAACATTTTCAACCAATCATAGTATAAATAGGCCAAAACCCATACGATGGTTGTCGTCGAAGAAAGAATACGAGAATTGAATTTTCAATACAAGAGAGCGAGAGAGGAATACTTGGATTCTCTCCGAAAGTGATTCGAAATTTGAATCTCGGTGGGTCCGTGATACTGAATGAATTATAAATACCAAACTTACAATTTTTGAACCGGTGTAAAAGGGGACGATGTATAAATGATATACGAGTATATAAACAAATTCTATATTTATGAATATATATTTTCATAAATGTAGAATTTCCTTTCCTTCCGTGAATATTTCACGGGTTGCAACTAGTGGATATAAATAAGGGGATATAATGAAACAACAATTTTTGTTTCCAATAAAACCGGTAGGTAGTTCAATATATTTTTGAGAGAGATGAATTGATATTTTAATACCAATGAAAAAATATTCTTAAATTTGGTTCTTAAAATGGTGTAACTAATTACTTCTTTGTCATTTTTATTTATTTTCACGTGAATTGGATTTCATTTTTCAAAATAGAAAATATCCGGTACATGATTCAATTCCTGAATAAAAAACAGTGTTGAATGGCAGATTTTGCAGCAACAGATGTATGCATTGCCGCATTGTCGTGCAATAATCTCACGCCTCGTGATAGCTTTCCTCGGTGTTTTGTTTTTATGGCATCTATATATTTTTATGGTATTATTGTACATAAAAGAATGCCATAAAAACAAAACGTTTTGGATGACCACAGCATGCGGCCAATTTCTTTTGATTTTAGTCTTCTTTCTTGTAACAGTTGCTCTTAATTACTTGCTTGTAACACATTAAAGACTCAAAATACTCGCCAGTAACCACCCTAGTGCTTCTTTCTTTGAAGTCAATAAGTAGAATTCCTTGACAATTCCAAAAAAATGCTGCTTTAATCTTTTTTGTGCTTGTGTCGCCGTGACGTTTTTGGGCCGTGGTGATCTCGGACAGCGCCACTCAATCGAGTCTCTTTTCGACAGAGGATCATAGAACAGAACCATAATTTCATCGCCCGTGACATAGAAGAGCTTTAAAAATCCATTGTTACATTCAATCCGTCTTTACTTTTGGAGAGCATTCAATAATTTTGGTCCTATTTTAGCGTTCACCTTATTTATGACTAGATGATCGTGAAGAATTTGATGCGCTGTGGTTTTGAAAAGCCCACAACCTGCTGCTATATTTATTTTATTTAAGTCTTATATATTATAACACTTGCTCTTGCAATAATGCAGCTCAGAAGCGAGTGGTTCTACTGGTCTATCTTAACAAGGGCTATATTTAATAGATTCTATGCCTTAGTTAAACTGTTAAGTCAAATATTTTATTGTAAAATATGACGGAGAAGAATTTCTGTAGACACCATCTAAACGTCGTTTAATTTCTGTCGGATTTTCCCAATATTTTAGGATAAATGATAACCGCGCGATATTAAATATTAAACATTTTAGAATATAACGAAACAACACGTTTCCTATCGGTTCTAATTGACTTACTATAGGTAGATATATAACATTTCAACAATAACACCGCCTGACCATGCGCTGCCGTGGTTGACATGGTATTTATTCATACCAGCTCTAACTATTTAACCTTAATGGTATGACTCATATTTCTTAGCATAATTCAATGTTCATGTCCTTCACATAAATACTTGTAAAGTAACCATTTAAAATGTGTATGAAAATTGAGTTCCTCAAGTTTTATTTGTTTGACCGCGGCGCAGGGACATTCACTGCTGAGAGTTGCCAAATATCATGAGCGACTGCAGCTCGAACATGGTAACATTTATGTGTGTTTATACGTATGTTACATTTTGCGAGTACACGTCAGCTCTCTCAAAACAGGCAATAAGCCTAGTGAAATTACTGGTATTGGCCGTTTATCTCTGGTAGAGTTAATTTATTTGAACTTTGTTAATATATTAAAAAAAATTGTAAAATTTTTCAGTAATTCGAAAATATATTTCCCGAATAGAAGTATTCTCAGTACCCCTTATGTGTTTTCATATATGGCACCTAGATTGAATAAGCTGTCTTAAGGGTGGTGAAAATTTCGGTATATAATAAAGGAGGCGCGATCAAGTATATAATATCCACATTATATATTATGGAAATCGATCATTGTCATTACGAGGCAAAGTAATTCTTTGCTCCCTGCGAGGCCTGAATGAATAGAGGGGTTAACAGGGAATAGCAAAGGATTTGTCTGTGTCATCCTGGGTTAAACCTCATTAAAAAGATAATAATCCTGTCAACTCACTTGTGAATATTCACATATAAGCGGTATTAAACGTGAGAGCGGAGTATTCAGACTTCTAAGCTCTACGATTATATTTTGAAAACTTTAAACCAATTTTATTTTAAGGAAATTCTCTCAGAAAGCTTATTACGTCAAAACTTTTTAAATTGTGTTTTACCTTATTACCATTTATAATTATAAAATGCTTTATCGTAATGTAAAGCACTAATTAGTTCGTTTTAGTTTTGACACTTTAACAGGAGATTGTTTTAATTATTTCCTGTTAATTTAAATGATTAATAAAATACACGAATTTTAAAGTATGATAAATAAATTGTATGAAAGCTTTGAAAATGAGCGTTTGCGAAATCCAAAGTAATGGTGATAGAAAAGCATGAAAGGAAAAGTAAATGCGATTTTGTCAATGAAATAGTGTAGCAAGTTGAGGAATTCTGCTATTTGGGTAATATTTTCTCAGATAATGAGAGTTAAGAGAGATATCGAACGGCGTCTAGTGATAGGAATCAATGCCAGTGGGCCACTAACATATATATTCTCGAACCGGACAGTATCATAATCTGCTAAGATGATAGTCCACATCAGTATTTTGGAATCAACTTTGATGCATGTGAGTAAAACGTAGATGAAGAAAAATCTGATTGGAGCTAAATAAAAGCTGTTGAAATGCGCGTTTCCCAAAGCTTGAGCACTTAATTCAGTCACATAGCTAATTGAACATATAGGTGTTAACATAAGTTGTGCCCGTTTTTTTCCAAATTTAAAAATGAGCACCAAAAGTAAAACAAAATGATAAAGGTTATACGTCATTCGAAAGAAATTTTTTTGCTTTACAAGATATTGTATTTGCTTTTACATTACATATATTATTTTATTTGATTACAAGCTTTCAAAGTGGAATGTCAAGTAGACGAAAGTGAGCATTTTCGACACCTCCTTCTGTTTGCGTTCAATTGTCGAACGTTTTTGTTGTTTTCACTCAAAACATGTGGAACCCAAGTGCCGAACTTCTGGACTTTTCCCATTGATTTAAGATAGCGGTGTACAGTCATGTGATTATAATTCATCTGCTCAGCCAATTCTACAGTGGTTTGAAGGGGATATCTTCATGGATAATATGGTTTAAGCGGTCCTCATCGAAGTCCACTGCTCGTCCGGAACGCTCCATGTCTTTCAGGTCGAAATTACCGTCTTTGAAACGCAAAAACCATCGACGAGTTGTCCTTTCATTCATAGTATCTCTACCGTATACTTCGCCAATATCGCGAGCAGCTTTGGCAGCTTTATTCCTTCGATTGAACGCGAACAGAAGGAGGTGTCGAAAATGCTCACTTTCGTCTACTTGACATTCCATTTTGAAGGCTTGTAATCAAATAAAAAAATATATGTAACGTAAAAGAAAATACAATATCTTGTAGAACAGATAATTTTCTTTCAAATGACGTATAATCTTTACCGTTTTGTTTTACTTTTGGTGCTCATTTTTAAATTTGAAAAAAAAAACGGACACTACTTATGTTAACACCCAATAGTTTTAATCCTTGCTGTGAGATGTTACAGTTTTTTTTATAAATTAAGAGAGTTAGTCTCAAATTGCCTGGTTGAACTAATAAATACCTGACCAAGTATCTGGAACAACATTACCGGGTCCAATAATTGAGAGAATAGTGGGATTGTAGTTAGTTTTTGACTTCCCGGTTTCAAATATACAAGTATTTCGGACATTATTATACTCATTTAAAATAAAAAGATGGAAACTAAATATAATTTAATTGTCTCCCGACGGAACTTTAATTTACAATAAATAATCAACTGTCAAGATGAAATATAAGAAATCTAATTAAATAAGTTATTTTTATCTATCTTACTTTAGCTGATATTTTTTTCTTTCTGTTAACAAAGTTGGGTTTCCTATTTGTCGGTGCTAATAAAAGAAATTCGGGCTCCCAGATAGTTCTACTTTTTGCCCTCGTGATGTTATCTGAACACATTTTTTTTTGTTGCTTTTCACGAATTAAAAAAGTGTTACGTAGCTTAAAAAATAACATTTTAATTATGTTAAATTAACGAAATTGTAGCGCGTAATTGAGATAATAGTACCAGTACATTTTGTGAACCTTATCAAATCACTTTGACAACATGGTTTTGGTACAACCAAAGTCAACAGTATTAAGTCAAAACAGTTTAACCTTTCCCTTCCTGTGCTAAAAGAATCCGCGCGTTCCGGTGCTGTGTATTCAATACACATGTAAAAATGAGCGATTTAAAATCGGGTAAATAAGAATATTTATAGCCAATCGCTTAAATTAATTAAATTTGAAGTCAAAGTGATAATAATTGAAATTCAATTGCTGAAAACATGAAAAAAAAAGCACCGGCCGACGTTCACAAACCGGGCGAAGAGACCACCTCAAATTGATGCCCGAGAGCTACTGAAGCAAGAGAAGCGAGCGAACTGAGATTATATTTCTTGCGTTCTCATACACCGCAGTAGAGAGAGTGAGAGTGAGACGTGAATAGCGTTGCTTCCTTACCCATAGCGGTTTTTTAGAATGACTATACCTACGTCACACACTGGCATACGTTTTATTGTATTAGTGAATTTATTCCCGATTTTCACAAAATATCTCTGATGTGGTCGATAAGTGATAATTATTATTAATATTATTTTTTCATTCAATGCGTAAATGTATTACGGAGGAGTACCTAAAATATGAACCCAGTATTTATTATATTTATAGAGATTTTAAAGTTTTTAAAAGCAATGTGTACTAGTTACACATCACAGGGAAGGAAGGGTTAAAGTATAAAACGGGGTGCAGCAAGGGTGGATTCACGTAGTGACGATTATTAACTGCATTTTGTAAACTCAGAAAGAAAGAAAAACGTTTTTTAGGCAATATTTTATAATGAAACAGTGGCCTCTATTAGTAATCGATTGAGCAATAAATACATCATTAGATTTAAAAAGGGGACAAAAAAGTGTGAGGAAGGTGCTAAATAATTTCGCAAAAAAACATACAAAAAGTGAATGTCCACTTTTTGTATATTTTTTTGAGATAATGAATGCAAACTAAGTGGATCATACTCCTAGCTTGACATGTCAGTTTGGGGGCGCGTGGGACTTTCTGGACCCCGATTCATGCAGTGTAGGGGTCTGTTTCGGAATAGTTGACGATAATTAAAGCCAAGATATCTTTAAAAAGGTAAAAAATAAATACTACCCGGCCAATGTTGAGGCTGTGATTGATTGATTCATTTAGGGCTCTCTACATATCCCTTTTTAGGACAAGAGTTGACTACAGCTCCACTGTGTGGTCACCTTTCAACAATGTCCACACAGATGGATTAAAAGATAAGCAATATCAGGTTAACAAATTGCATATATCTCGCGAGGAATTGATCAATAAACATTTGATGCTCTTGAACTTTACAACATTTTCAGTCATAAGAAAATTAACGGACTTATTGGAAATTGACAATTCTTATCATTTTGTCGTGTAGTTCATAGCTGAGCATTGTGATTCAGTAGTTACGGATTGTCATATTGTGTTTCTCGTTTGGTCAGTCAAATGCAACGGAGCTCTTTCTTCTTTCATCCACTCTTTCAGCGGTCACAATCCTCTTAAAATCTTCTTGGCAACGGGCAACGTGTTCAAAGAACCGTTGTAGACAATCTGTCGATGACTTACATTGCCGTCCATAGAATTCGTAGCATCCTTTTTTATAATCATTCTATTGTGTACATGGTTTAACATAGCACATCTGGCGGGCTTATTGTTTTACAGCAATTTATTCCAATCAACCAACCAGATCATCTTCGATACATTAATTTTTTTTAATCGATATATTTTACAGAAAAAAATATTGGTCAAATAGTAAAACTAGAGGTGCTGTTTTAGCAATATATTTTTCAAACGAGTTCAGGGGAGAGAAGCACCCTTGCCGCATATCCTTTTGCACTTTAAATTGTCTTGACTTGATATTTTTTACTTTAGCTGTAGTAAAACTACGTTGGTAAAGTTATTTAATATTCTCAAGAAGTGCTGGTACGCCCATCTTTAGAAGACGAGTTAAAATTTCTCGCATCTTACATTATTCAAGTATTATTTTTTAAACTACATTACTAAATTTTTTAAGGTATTCTTATAATTCATGAAAATCAACTAAAACACATATATTCAGATGCCATCACGAGGACAGAAAGCATACTCATCTGGGAGTCGAACCCGTATTGGATATATACCAACGATAAATTGGAAGCACTGCATTGTTAACAGAAAGAAAGAAAATATCAGCAAAAGTGACATAAGTAAAATTGATTTGTTTAATTACATTTATTATATTTTATCTTGACAGTTAATTATTTATTAGAAAATTAAGTCATAGAGTATCATATACAACTCTCTAAGTTCCGTTGGGAATTAATAAATTTTTTTATATTTTATTATTTTATTAAATCATTATTCTCGTTATATAGGAAACAATGAAAATTGTTTACCTACTTAATTCTTCATTATTTTAAAATCGTTTTTATTTATTTATTATTACACATGACAAGAAATATACATAATTTGCGAAAAAACAACAGGTAATTTAATTTAGATATACATTATTTTAATGGATCTGGGTTTGTCGCCTTTCATTTGTCGTATCCCCAGTAAACAAGGCTTTTACCTGTATCTCACTGAAGATATTTAGCATGAAAAAATATATCGATACTTCTTTCCGATTTTTGATTAAACAAAACCCCGTTGCACGTTTTCATCAACCTGACAAACAGTGACACTCACTTACAACTGGAAACATCATGCGGAATCAAACTCTTCACACATCATCACTCCAGAAAGACCAAACTTGTTCATCCCATTATATACCGCACACAATCATAAGAATAAAAACAAAAGGGAAACCAAAAATGAACCCAAAATGAAACAAAAATAAAACCAAAAATGTTCGTCCCATAATATACCGCACATAATCATAAGAATAAAAATTAAGACAAAAATATACAGAAACACAAATACAAAACAACAAAAATCAAAACAACAAGAAGAAACCCACACTCAAGAGCCCACACAAATCTTCTCCACACGTCATTCATCCTGAAATCCCAAGTACTCAAAATCCTGTCGCAATAACAACCACGCTCCGATCGACTGTCTAAATGGTTTTCCTACCTTTATCTTTATTGAATTCGGCACTGAAAATGTTTGATAAATAAGTTTAGCTGCCATTTTAATTTACGTGAGATAGTATTATGTGTTTGGTGTGTATGGAACAATTTTATGTGAGCTAGTATTATGTGTTTGGTGTGTATGGAATAATTTTATGTTAGTTAGTATTATGTTTGGTGTGTATGGAACTATTTTATGTGAGTTAGTATTAAGTGTTTGGTGTGTATGGAACAATTTTATGTGAGTTAGTATTATGTGTTTGGTTTGTATGGAACAATTTATCATTTCATTTTTTTTCATCTATGTAAGATCTTATAGTTTTCATGGTTTCATTGATCATGTATTAAAAAAAATATTCGAAAATTCGTTACTTAAGGAATTTCGAAATAAATTTGGATATTTACTTGTTAAAATATAATTAATAAAATGTTCCAATTATTGTTTCTTTTAACAAAAAAACTAATAACAGAGCATATTGGCACACTTGACATAATAATTGTTGAATAACTGAAACATGAAAATGATTTTCTTTTTATGAAACTTTACGTACCTTGAAATTTTAATGAAAGTTTCTGAGAATTCCTTTGAAATGTAGCCTGAAGAGAATGTAACTCATTTTTAATATGAAAAAAAAAGTTTTAAATCTGAGTTTCTTTGTTTTTCAGAGAAAATTAGAGAAAAATTTTGCTTTGTGTTTCAAAAACTAATTCCCAATTATAATATCCAACAGTAAATTTTCTTTTATAGAAATGTATTTGTATGTAGGTTATTAAAAACTACTACATGAAAGGTGAAATTTAAATTTAAAAAAAGTTTTTTGTATGTTTATTTATATATATTTGTTTTTTTAGAAAAAACATTTCAATGAATTGCATTGATTTTGAAAAGTTCTGAATTAAAATTTTCATGGCAAATACTAACAACTGTTTTCGAGATTTTCAACTGATTATCACATATTTCGGTAGATTATTTTTAGCCACCCCAACCATGAAGTTAAATTAATTTGAAATTCTCGAAGTAAATTTATTTAGAAAATTTACATTCAGTTTTTGAATGCATCAACTTGTAAAGACAACTTGATTCAAGCGATAACTTTTGAATTATAAAAGTTTGTTTGAAACTTAACTAATAAACATGTTTTTTTTTATTTGGAATCAAATATGATGGATTATTTTTTCGAAAGAACAACAAACATTTTGTTCCATAAGGAAGATCTTCAAAATGTATGGAATTAGTTAAAGAAAAAATTGCCGCATTACGAGCGTAAATGCTGTCGCGCGGCAATCGGCTTCCCGCGTCCAAGAGTAGCTTTTGTTTTGCCAGCAAAACTTTCTGTGTACAAAGCACCGCGAGTCAATAGAGGCGCAAGGCTTTGTTCCCTATGGCAACTCACCTGCCCGAGGTAATAGGGACCTAATTACAAATTAGCCATTGCCTTTTGGCACGCACAACCTCTAGCAACACCGCCGCATACATTATTTAAACGCGTTGCTACATTACTTACCGACACACCACAAATATAATATTATACTTGACTGTTATAGTTACCATATCATTCTCCCCTCCCGGCCCTTCCTGATTGCACCACTTGTTCTGAACGGCACTTGAATGTTTTATTATTTAAAATTAAGTAGAGAAACAATCGATGTCAAGTAGAAACAAAAGTCTTTGACAACTGCAGTATACAAAAAAATACCGCGCTTTTGTTAGCAACTCGCGCGATGTTCGCGGCAGTACGCCGCGGTCGGGTGGATCACTTTGCGGGATGAAAGATATCTCTCGCAATCACTTTGAAGTTAGTTACAAATGTTAAATGACATTCTGTTATTGTTGCCATCAGAAAAATGGCGTGGTTTTATGTGATGTAGTAGAGGCGTCACGACGCCTCGGCCAACGGATGACGACTAAGTGTTTGCCGTATTGTAACGCATTTTCCTCGATATACTGCGCATGCTTGTACCATAGGAATTATTCGTTTAAGCATGGGATGTTATGTTTCCCTAGCATGATTCCGTGGCGTTGTGTGGAATCGAAGAAAAAACCTTTGAACTAAATATGATGGAAATTTGGTGTTGAGATAAAGTTTGCACAAAGCCTTCATTAGGCATGCGACACGACATCTTTCGAAACGCAATTATTAGTCTCTGCAAACTTTTCGAGCAAATTTTCCGTTAAGTACGCGGTTAACTTTATTGAAAACGGTGAACTATTTTATATAGATTGTTATCGTAGGAAATAGTGCATTGCACCAAAATGCGTTTAACTTTACGTTGGAGCAATTAAATTTGCGTATTCTTATCATAAAATTTCTCCTAATAGTTTTATAACATGTTTTATAGTGAAAAGAATTGCCTTTTATTGAAAACAAACATGAGAAATATAAGAATAAATAAGTTTTTACATTTGAAAATTGAGTCTTTATTGAAAAATAATTTATGAAATTCAAGATAAGGTGTTCAAATTTCCAAATGCTTTAGAAAAATCAGCTAATATGTGTTTTTTTACTTTTGCGAAAAAATCAGAAACATACAAATTTAAAGTTCCATAATTTAATTTAACGAAGTTACGTAATTTTTCTCAGATTGGAAAATGTGTAAGACATCTGCTAAGTTATTGAATTACGAGTATATATATATATTACATTTGGTTAAGTTCTTTAATATTGTTGAAGTTCATATTACACTTAATAGATAAAATAATACACAACACAGCTGATTAAAACTTCGGAAAAAGGGAAGACACCCGTGATCCACTAATTTAGATTAAGTTTCTTCACTATTTTTTGTATGACAAAAAATTCAAGTCACCTACATAGATACCATCACGCTATCACCTTATCGGGGTAGGTGGAGAGGACAGTGCACTAAACTTTTCTATCTCAATACACATCCTAAGCCTCTTCCACATCCATACACCTTCTTATACAACTTCTATGATTTCCCTAACTTTATACGTTTCAAAATGTCATTCCCTTGATCCTACCATACTTAAATGATTTTAAGAGCTAACTCTTCTCAAAGGCATTCCAAAAATATTTCAATCTTGGTCATCCTCTCACACGCTTTCACTCACATTTGTACAATAAGTCTGATTTGTTAGTCTTTCTTCAATCATTCGTTCCACATGCCCAAAACATCTCAGCGTGCTTTTATTCATCTTATCCAACACATTAGCCTTTAGTTCACATTCATCCCTAATCCTAAAGTCATACCAATTAACTGAAAACGTTTTTATCATTTCGGAATAAAAAAGTTACTTTTTATTTTATAATAATAACAAAAAAAGCTTACAACGCGCCCAATCCAGTTCTTTATTTTGCGAATTGGGCTGGATTTCAGTTGACCGCGGTCAAACCACGAGCTAGTTTACTCTAATTTCACATTGATCTGACAACCAATTGTAAAATAATATGCAGGCAGGCAACTAATAAACATGACTTGACACACGGTGAGAAAAAAATGTACATATTATACAAAGCATGTCGTTCTATAGGTATATTACGATCAGCTCATAGTCTGTCCAAATGTAGATCGAAAAAAAATCGCGATATGACAACGATCAA
Source organism: Odontocerum albicorne (assembly GCA_949825065.1). Classification (NCBI taxonomy): domain Eukaryota; kingdom Metazoa; phylum Arthropoda; class Insecta; order Trichoptera; family Odontoceridae; genus Odontocerum; species Odontocerum albicorne. Next base: position 10,508,506 of record OX463846.1, on the reverse strand, counting down.
GTGGGAATTTTTGCCTTGTGATATAAGTTATGAATAATGTACTACTTATACAGTTTAAAATCCTTCAATTCAACCCAAGGATAATGGACCCTTTAACTATTTTTTAAAGAAATTAACTTCATGTAGAATATTTAATAAATAAATTACTTTGTCATTCCACTAATTATATTAATCCCCGTTACACGTGTTTCTTTCTCCTATCCTGAGGTTCTCTTCAAGTGGAATGAGAGAGCTTCGGGAAAGGAGGTAGAAATATGTGTTGCGGGAATAATGTAATTAGTGGAATAACAAAGTTATTTATTGTTAATTATTGTGATAGAGAGTTAAAACTGATTAATATAACTTTCATCAAATTCAGACACACTAGACCTAAAGCCGAGTATGTTATTAGCAAACATCGGAAGATCTACAAAGCTTCGTCTTCTTTTGGTAGGTTTTCTGTAGTATTCTTACCAAATATGTTTTTTTAAACATATGCAGATGCGGGGAAGTAACTTATCTAATGCCCGCAGTCACATTTTTCATATAATTACACTTCTTCTTCTCTTCTTCTAAGTGCCCTGTCGGGTCTCCCCAACGTTGGCGATCACTTCGGCGAATCCGTCTCGGTCCTGAGCCGCCCGGAACAGTTCCTCTGCACTCCGGATGCCGGTCCACTCCCTCACATTCTGCAGCCAGGACATCTGTCTTCTTCCGGGCCCCCGGTGTCCCTCGACTTTCCCCTTCAATATAAGCTGGAGCAAGTGGTACTTCTCTCCACGCAGCACGTGACCCAGATATGAAATCTTTCTAACTTTTATAGTGGACAACAACTCCCTGTCAGCTCTAGCTCGCCTCAGGACTTCGGTATTTGTCACCATGTCTGTCCAGGGAATTTTGAGCATTCGACGATGCAACCACATTTCAAATGCTTCCAGTCTGTTCATTGCCTGGACTTTCAAGGTCCATGTTTCACAACCGTACAATAATTACACTTAACCTACATAAAATTATTTTGTAATATTCTTGATCTGTCAATAATATTGAGTACTTAGGTGGACCTCCCTTTTGAGTTTGTTATCTAATAAGCGTTATTTTTTTATAATTAATGTAATTAAATAATGGTGAGCGACATTTTTTAAATAAATAAAAAAAATATATAGTTAATGTCCACTTCTTTTATAAAAAAAACAAACTGTATAACTCAGTATAAAGATTAAGTCAGAAATAAAAAAAAACATTATTTGCACTCTCATATTTCATTTGTATAATAAACACAGAAATAAAAAGGTACAAAATTACTCCCGCGTTAAAAAAATAAGCCCTGAAAACTTCCACGCAGTAAATGTGAGTGAGTACAGGCACTTTGTTGTAGGAAAAGGAAAAGAATTCTCGACGCACTTTTCTTCCTGCTCAATTCTTCTACAGAGTCGTTTCAAAGATTTTTCCTGGCCTGCATAATCACCGGTCTTTTTTTTTCATTAAAACTGTCATACAGGATCTTAAGTTTTACAAATTTCTCGTAACTTTAAGTTTAATTTGAAATATGACAATAAAGATTGTTATTTTTTAATCAATGACATTTAATTTGTAAGAAAAATAAGCTTCACAAAATTGTTATTTTATAATTGTATTATTTTTTCGTTATGTAACTGCAGCATGGCAATAAATCTGAAGGATATATTGCCATTTGACAATTTCTTACACCTACATAATAAGTATGGGAGAAGAGGAAATGCCTAAGAATGGGAGAAAAGGAAATGCCTAACAAAGTACTCTTTTCCAAGCCCCAAGGAAGACGTAGCGTGGGCAGACCAAAGCTTAGGTGGATGGATGGGGTGCAGAATGATGCAAACGGGATTGGCATCAGGGGCCGGAGGAGTGCATCCCAGGATAGGGGGGAATGGCAACGACTGCTGGAGGAGGCCGGGGCCCACAATGGGCTGTAGTGCCATTGATGATGATGATGATGATGATGACATAATAAGTATTTGTTAAATATGTCAAAGAGGCATGTAATGAAAACCGCACTGAAAGCCTTTTTAGAAATTGATTACCTACAGTAATCGAATTCGTAGTCGTCGGGTTAAAATACATACCTCTTATTATATTACACTTTCGTTGTATATATCACAACCTGGCGAAGATCTTTGACAACTTCTTTCTTTCTTTCGACGGTCTTACAGCCCATATCGAGCTTTGGCCTCCGTCAACCTTCGCTTCCAACTCCTCCTGTCTTCCCCCTCGACCCTCCAATCCTGCGCCTGTAGCAGCTGGGTTGCGTCCCTCTCAACTTCGTCCTCCAATTGTAGCCTTGGACTGCCCACTCTCCTTCTCCCACCCGAGTGTCCTTCCAGGATTCTTTTGGGTGGTCGTGATGACGGCATTCTCTGCACATGTCCGGCCCATCTCAATCTGCTCAGTCTGACATGTACAGATAGCCTGGGAGCATTGTAGATATTATATAGCTCGTCGTTGTATCGTATTAAATGAAACATCACCTTCTTCCGACACATTGAACTTTTTTTAGCTCGAATTTTTTTTTTATATTGTATTACACTTTTGTTGTATAAAATAATACCTGATGGGCTTATTGTTATGTGTCAATCTCTTTCAACGTACCTATAATATGTTAAAGAGTAGGTAACATACGTTATAAAGATCTCCCATAAGTTTTGTAGAATTTTGATTTATTTTTTAGCTATTTTCAAGAAGAGCATTCTTAATTACTTAAATTAAAACTATTTGTAAACAAAAACATGATTTTAAAACTCTTGTCAATATTTCTTGTCGAGTGGCATAAAACCTCCGTTATTAATATTATTAAGATTTATTATATTTTTGTTGCATACAATACAACCCGGTCGGTGTATTGCTATATGATAATCTCTTCCACAAAGACATTCAACGTATTTCAATTTTTAGACTGAAACGTTGTGGAAATTCATGTTGAAAACTATTATGACTATGAACACTGTTTTTTTTTCAATTACAATTATATACTATAAGTATACTGAAATTATAGTCCGATTAGTTTCGATATTAATATCATCTTCAAAAGACACCAATATAGTATTTTGTATTATACTTTAGTTGTATACAGTACTACCTGGCGGGTTTATTGCTATGCGACGATCTCTTCCTACCAACTAGAAAAGTGTTTAACAAGTCAAGTGAAACCAAACTAGATTTTTCACGAAATCTGGCTATCAACGGAAATCGAACTCGCAACTCTAGGATTGAAAATCATGCGTTTTAACAACTGAGATCTTCTTGGTATGACCCCGGAAATTTTGTTATATTGATGTCCTTTGACACTCTTCAAATCAAAGTAATAACGAAACTAGTCAGACAATACTTTTAATGTGCTCTTGAAGTAAAAAAAGTGTTTATACAATGATAGTTTTCAAATAAAAAAAATCCATAAATGAAAGTAATATTTTCCAAATAAATCTATTCAAATTACCCTCAGGTTGGATGAAAGGTGTCTTATAACAATTAGGCGACGTCCCTGGTTAGGATATATTCAATGGATACCGATACCTCTTCAGCTTTAGGAGCGCCTATATTTACATTAATATCGACAACAGAAACAATTCCGACCCTGATCTTTCATCCCCTCCCGGTCCCGGTACATTCCGCTGAATATGGAATTTATGCAAATACAACTCACCAGAATATTTCTTTATCCTGGGGGATAACTCAGAAATAATTTGTATTCTCATTTGCAGATTCCCAAGTTTTTATAAAGCGTATTATTACTTCATTCTCAAACGTCAATCGTGTTTTTACTTCTAGATATGTTGGTTTACTTCTATTTTGTTGATATGTAGGTTTACTTCTATTTTGTTGATTTGTAGGTTTACTTCTATTGTGTTAATTTGTAGGTTTACTTCTATTTTGTTGATTTGTAGGTTTACTTCTATTTTGTTGATTTGTAGGTTTACTTCTATTTTGTTGTCTTGTTAATTCTGATAATCGTAATCACCATAATATTTTACTTATATTCTCTTGTACAAGCGATTTCTTGTCTACATAGCACCTGCAGGAATGAGAATCTTCTAGCTTACTTCAACCATCAACTGGTTACTCCATCGGGTGGGCGCCATGTTTCTGCTAATTATGCCATTCACACTTCCAGTTAGAATCGACTGCTCCAGGATATCGCTCTTTCATCGCGCTAAATAAATGAGGTAAGCCGAAGGATCTTCTTCAGCCCTCATTCCCTTAAAGTGTTGCAAAGATTCCTTCGAACCAAAACCAAAATTTTACTCGTACAATCTCTGCTCTTACCGATTCTGGACTATGCGGACGTATGGATGTTACAGAGGAACTATTACTTGGATGTTACAGAGGAACAGCTGGACAAATTACAGCGTCTTCAAAATGTGTGCCTAAGATTCATTTTCAACCTACGTAAGTACGATCATATAACTTCATACCAGAAGGCATTGAACTGGTTGAATGTTAGAAATATACGCCAAATTCACATACGGTCTCTATTATATAATATCCATAACTGTCACGCCACCCTCTCTTATCTCGCCGAGAGTTTTCAGCGTCTTTCCAGTCATGGATTAGCGCTACGCTCAAACAGACACTGTTTATTGGCCTTTCCAGTTCACCGCTCCTCTTTCTTTACGTAGTCCTTTACTGTCCATGCAGTGAGACTCTGGAATCAGTTACAAACCCATATAAGACTCGCTCCGTCCTTGGCATGCTTTAAGAAGCGACTGAAAAACCTCTTAATTGTCTAGTCAGTAAAATAACGTGTCTCATTCCTGATTTTTATTTTTCTTTCCTCTCCACCATCCCTTCCTTTCCTTTTGATTGATGATATCCCACTTTATATGAAAAAGAATGTTCGGGTGACTCTCCGTCTTTGTGGGGTTCGTGGGCATGTACTCATGTATATGTTTATGGATTTCGTGGGGATGGATAGTCATTTGAATGATTTATGCGACCACTTAACTTGCTTCATTTACTTTTGTCTGGTTGTTTGGAAGAGATTGCCGCCTGGCAATAAGCCCGCCAGATTGTATTTGCAATAAAAGTGTTAAATAAATAAATAGATGTCTCAAGTATCTTAAGATACTTTATACACGCAGTAAAGAGACGTGTTTATTTTCTGAGTTCATCAGATGATGAATTGGTCGGTTCTTTTTACTGTCCATAAAGTCCTTCTAACGCCACATCTCAAAGATTTTAATTTATTCGTTCATTTCAACTGTTGTACAATGAAATGATTGAATAAATTCAGGAATATTTTATGAAAAGAGTGAAAGATCTGACGATTTTTCCAGATAAAGTATTTTCTGATGTGGAAAGAAAAAAATGCAAGACTACTTTTCCTACAAGGGTTCGGGAACGGAAAAAGCCGTCGGAAAGACGAAAAGGGATCTGTTCATATAAAAACCCTTTGTGGGTTCACATATAAAATATTGATATGTGAAATATGTAAAAACCACCGTGGCTTAGTTAGTAAGATGCTGTCCTTCAGCCCGGAGGTTTTCGGCTCGATTCTAAATGGCACCAAAAAAAGGGGAAAAAAATGTTCAGTAACGCACGCGCTAGATGTGTGTTTGTGCTGTGGCCTGTTCACGTGCGGTAATATTTCCATCACATACAATTGTGAACAATGAGTAACTTGCCTACTCCAGTGGTTCTTAATTCGAAAGATCGATTACTGGGGCTGATAATATCATTCTCGGCTGCGATCTTCAATAGGTCCGCATCAAAAATTTGGATTTGTACCAAACGGACAATGAAGTGAAAGTATGTTTGCTAAAAATGTTTTAAAAAGTATTGAAGGACTGGGTTTGTATTGAAATATGCCCAATTTTTGAGTATTTTAATGAAATAATACCCTTATATATTTTTAAGCAGATAATTGTCAAATCTCACGAGAAGCTGCAGCTCAGATTTATTTTATTGTAATGTGTGAATTTTGTGGATATAACATACCTTATGCCACTTGTCTTAGAATAGGTAATGAGCCTAGTGACTCGGCGGCCGGTCCCGAGTTGCGCTGGTGCGCTTAGCACCAACTTACCTCGAGACGCTGAGCGAATATTAAATATCGCTGTCTCACGGTTTACTGTACACTGTCTGCCCTGTATGAATTTGCGTTTCCGTCCGGTGCGTATTGGAAATCGCTCCGGTAGTATTGGCAAACTTGGCCGGTCAATTTGAAAGGAATATTTTTTTTTTTTTTTTTTAATTTCCACTTAAATAAAAATCTTCTTCTTCTTCTCAGTATCATGCCAGGTCCCCCCAACGTTGAATATCACTTGAGAGTAGATATTTTTGTCCCCGGCAGCCCGAAAAAGATCTCCAACGCCCCTTATGCCAGCCCAATCAATTATACTGCGGAGCCAGGAGATTTGCCTCCTGCCAACACCCATTTGGTCTTCTATTTTGCCTTGGATGATCAGGTGCAGTAATTTGTTCTTTGCTCCTCTAAGTACATGACCCAAGTAGGACACCTTTCGGATTTTAATATTAGTCAGCAACTCTCCATCAACTTTGGCTTTTTGAAGAACCCTTGTGTTGCTGACCACATCCAAATACATCAGCATATTCGAATCGATTATGCATACATGTTGAAGAGCGTGACCGAGAGAATACATTCTCTACGGCCCCATTAATCGAGCATTCGGGTCAAAAACCATTAAAGTAGGCAAATAACTCACAGTTTGCCATCGTATGTGTTGGAAATACAACCACACGTTAACAGACAAAAACACGCGTGCATGTCTAGTGTGTGCAAATATTGTTGTAAGACGAACTTTTTAAATAGACCACACGTATAACCTCTCATTTTTTGGGTGCCATGAGGAATCAAACCCAAATTTCCAGGGCGAAAGATCAGCATCTTACCAAGTAGGCCACGGAGGTCGTCCGATTAAAATGCTTTGAGTGATATGAAGTACATTTATTAGTAAAAAAAACATTTATTTCCCGTGTATAGTTACGACGTGAAATAAAGTTATCAAGAATTTAACTGACATCAAAACCAATAAATAAATTAATGTATTTGATTTTATGTCACATCAATTATTTGACTACAATATAATGTGGAGTACAAATAACTTGGATTTCAGCATTAAGATGTTAGAGCAGGTCTTCAAATTTTGATTTTTTATTAATTCAATAAATCTTGGCCATTATTGCTGTATTTGCGTCCTCATTGCCATGCTGGTCTTTTCTTCGAGAAATACATTAAAAATGATTAATGGAACTGAACTCACTAAAAAAGCAATGAATGTGAAATACGGAATAATAATGGTGAAAATTGAAAACACCGGAATAAGGGGAAGAAATATGAGTGTTTCGCCATAAAACTACATATTTTTCAATATTAATGAAATACGAAATTGTTTGAACATTTATTTTATTGTAATTTGAAGGAAAAATAAAATTTAAGTAAATAACGTTACTTTCAGGAAAAAAGAAAATTGTAATATTTAGATGGGATCGTTCCCTTCCACTGAAATTTACTCGTAATACAGTGACACCCCGGATTTGTCATGATCCGGAAATCGCAACTCGATACAATACCTTATTTCACTTATCTTGTATGTTATTAATGACAATTGTCGTATTTGGGCATAACTAAAACCGATACTGTTATCTTCTTGTTTTTTTAAGTTCGTTTCCTCTTCGAAGGCTGGTGATTAACATGTATTATATATCTAAATCTTTGAGGCAGCAGCTCTAAATAAAGATATGTAACCTCAGTGAAACCACTTCTGTACGTCCTTCAAGCAATCTTATTCCCACATTTCTTCACCAATATTAGTTGAACGATCTCATACTTCACAATAAATGGACTTATTCCTTTTAGTGGTGCATAATACTTTCTACCCTTTATTTATCCTTTTCAAGATGTCATCATTACATACTTTGTTGACCGGTGAGAATCAATCCTGTGTGACGGCACCATATTTTCTGCTTCTGGTATTTTTCGTGGTTGCTTAAGTAATATACGAGTTCGTTCGTTGGTGTCAAATCGGCATGTTTATATTTCTCTTTTTGAAAGAATAGATATGACCAAAGTCATACGTATCCTTATACGGCCAAATACTAGGCGGAAAAATTGCTTATGTCCTACGAGGGATGTAGCACAGTGCGGGGTTCGAACTGGTGACCTTCTGCACTCAATTCGAGTTTGTTATCCTTATTACAGAGAAAATCCTGCATTTCGAAGATGTAGTTTTGTGTCATCTCCACGCTAACTTAGATCTCTTGGATCACCATTCTAGATATTTATATTGTTGGACGTGCTTAAAATTTTTATTATTCATATCAAGAGCTATTCTTATCTATCCGTGCTTTATTTAAAAACATCTGTATATCTTAAAGAAAATTATAATGGACTTCAGTAGTGGAGTTTAGTTATGGAATATCTCTTTTAGAATGAACAGTTTCTTTTTTTACAGAAAGCAGTTAATAGTTGTACTCGTAAGTAACTATAAATAGTTGTACTTGTAAGTAACTATAAATAGTTGTACTCGTAAGTAACTATAAATAGTTGTACTCGTAAGTAACTATAAATAGTTGTACTCGTAAGTAACTATAAATAGTTGTACTCGTAAGTAACTATAAATAAACCCTGAAATTAATAAATTAACCCAAAATATCAATACTGAATAACATGTGTACTATTCATAAGACTTTTGGCTCCAGCAATGCGCTAATGAGGTTTTTATTTCTTAAATTAAGAATTGATACCACTAAATTCATAACTATTCTTATTACGATATCCGTGGCTTAGTTGGTAAGATGCATGCTTTCCGCCCCGGGGATTATGGGTTAGATTCCTGTTGGAACCCAGATGAATAAAAAAAAGTCCAGTTTAGTTTTCCCTCAAGATTTATTAATAACTATATGGTTGGTTGGAACATATTCACACTTATAAATCCGTAGGTTGGACTGTATATAACAAAAGTTTGATACATTTTTACGCCATGGAAAACAATGCGAGAAAAATTATTATCTTATTCGAGGAGAGAAGCTCATCGAGTCTTTTGAACCGGCGACTTTCTGTATACAAAATTCATATGCTGAGACATTTTTTATGATTTTTACTTCTGGTAAGTGACTAGACCTCATTAAAAAATGAATTCGTTCTATTACTGGAAAACAGATCTAGTTACAGTACTCAGATTAAATGGTTCTATTCGTAGTACAGGGTCAGAATTTGTATTAAGCGTCTCACTCGGATCAAAGTGGAAATTGAAAGAAGACTAAATGCAAAAAGTCATACGTCAGAGTATACCTGTAAGTGCACACGTATATTTTTTTCTTCCATGAAATTAAATTAAAATATGATATAAACTTGACATATGTATCATAAAAAAAGCAATATGATTTTAATTCCAAAAATTGTTTAATTTGCTATGTAATAATGTTTATTAATCTCGAAATGAATAAAAAAAATATCTCAAAACATTCCGTGTTTAAAAAATACGTTCAATAATTCTTGAGTTTCATTTTGTGGAAGTCAATAATGGTAGTAATGATAAAGTTTACATTTAGTGTCAGCCATGTGTCGCTTGCGTATGGGCTACCGCGTGATGGCAAGTCACCTTTACAGAATGCACATTGTGAAGGATCCTGGCTGCGAGTGGAGTCTAGATGACTATATTTTTCGATTGTGTTTTACTTGACTGATTTGGTTTGCTAAATATCATTACTTTGCCGCGCCTAATTAATGTTGCGTTTCTTCCTTTTTCCAAAAACTTTCCACTTATGTTATATATTGACTGTTACATTTTTAAATTTTTATCAGTTGAAGCTTTGAATAATACGAAATTGTGTTTTTTTTTATTAAATTTAATAATGAGTATTATAATATCTTTTTGAGCTTTAATGTGGTGGCACTAATCTTTCTAGTGTGGGTGGATTGCCTATTTAAAAAAATATATTGTAAGTTCCGCTAATATAATGTTATTATAACTGATATTGCCGATATATTTTACTAGTTGAGCTATAAAAGTAGGCTTATTGCAGAATTCATAAAGTATTGAATTTGTAAATGTACTATTTTTTTCGCATTAATGTCAAATTGGTGTGGTAAGGTGCGGGCGGCTGACTAGGGTCACCTCTGAATCGTGTGATCAATATTTTTTGAAATATTTTTGTAATCATTTACACTCATGTACTTACTAACTTATATACTATTTTAATTGTTTTGTTGTGTTCAGGTATCTTTTTATTCGATTTTTTAAATTGTTACAAATTTTTTTTTATTTGAGGATTATTTTATACATATTGTAAATGAAGCATGTTCTAATATTTTTGAAACAATAAAAATTACGACTTAAGTTTAAAACACAGTACCGAGATATTCGTCAGATAAACTTAGCAATAATTCTAATGCGTAAGAATTAAATCTCACAATTTGAATTACGAGTAACATCCTCGATTGGATTGTTTATATTATCTGCTTGATTATCTGGGGAGACAGAAGCTGTACTGTACTAGATATTCCATCAAATGGATGATCTCAGACATCCTTTGCATAACCACCAATTCCCAGTTCGCAGATTGTTATTTAGGAACAATTTAATTCAGGCCACTTAACCTTAGAAACAACCACCTGATGTTACTAGGGTTAACGAGTGGAGAATATCCTCAGACACCAGCAGGTGGATTTTGTGTGTTGAAGCATTACCACGTGGCTTTGAACTGCTCTCCCTCTTACTGTCCTTGCTGCAGACTGGCAATCATCACGGCTATTTCAACTTCATCTGTAGCTGTTCTGAACAATGGTTACAGTGAAACAACTCTCTTAGGATCTTCAGCCAGGAGTTTCTTTTTCTTAACAATACTTCATCTTCCCCTGCAATATGACTTGGATGATTTCATATTTATTCCGTCTCACGAAATGCTCAAAGTATTCCGATCTTCTCTTCTTAATGCAAATGAGTACTTCTTTATCTTTTTTCATGCGTCTAAGTACCTCTTCGTTGCCCTCTTTGTCAACCCAGGTAATCTTTAACATTCTCCTGCAGCACCACATTTCAAATGCTTCTATTTCATTTTGCGGTGACTAAGGTGAGTGTTCAAGTCTCATTGTCCAAGAAATTATGTAACATCCTCCAATGCGCATTCTTAATTGAGCTTAAAAGCCTCTATTACAGATTTTTTTTTCATTTTGAAGAAACAGAGTATCTCAATCCTGGTTTTGATTTCCCGAATAATCATCAGTCAGCATCTGGTCACTTAGCCAGAATTGTTAATACCTTTGGTCTTTAGGCCAAAACTGCTCTGGAAACCTGAAAATCTTTTAACTAGCTAACTAAAGACAATATGTAAAAAATTGAAATACTATGTGATTGATCGATTATTTGTATCTGCGGCGAGTAGCGGTCCATGCGACGCTTGCTGCAGTGTCTGAGGAGTTCAGAGTATTGCGTTGAGGAGAACTTGATTTGGGAATATTCAATGTTGTTCCAGTGGCAAAATTTAATTAATTGCTGCTGACATAATGAGAAAAAACGGATTTTGAGCATTACCTACGCTCATATATAAATCGATTAATACACCCTTTAAAGCTCCACAAGGGAGCATAGGGATGTCACCACTCTTCTTTATTCAGAGTGGTTTTGGGCGGTGTTCGTAATCTCCCTCCACGACATTCCTAACGCTCTGACTTCCCTGTCATAGGAACGGTACAACGTGAGAGAGGGTTTTCCAGGACGTCGGGACCCCAATGGACAAAAAAAACAGCGCTCTCCTCAGCCTCATATATAAATAATGTATACAAATTTTGGTGACAAATGTTTTTAGGTTACATATTTCAAATGTAAATCATTTGAAGGTTCTTTTCAGGCGGAATGCTCCTGGGTTGGTGTCGTGTTACACTAGTCTGACCAAAGATTCTCTTCAGGCGGAATGCTCCTGGGTTGGTGTCGTGTTACACTAGTCTGACCAAAGCACGACTGTCGTAATAAACCGGGATCATTCCGCCTGAAGAGAATCTCGGGATAGGAGGTAGAAGTACACATAGCGGGCATTAATGTAATTTGTAGAATAATAAAGTAATTTATTGTTGAACATTCAAAATAATTAAAATTTATTTTAATAAAAAACATTGCTTTATATATACATTTCAATTTGTAATTTTAGATATTTATTTGTTTTCTGTTGACATGGATCTTATATACCGAAACAAACACTCATATAACTAAAATTAAGTTAAAGTAACTAAATTTTGTATATTTATTAATAATTTAATCATACATATGGAGTTCTGTTATCAATTCTATTTAAAACAAAAGTTTATATATAATATTAAATTCGAAAGTACTTTTGTAAATAACGAAGTAAAATGTATATTAAATAATGAATGCAAAACGAGTACATTTTTCTTTTTCATACCGTCAGAAATAGATTTGATAGATTGGAGAGCTGGTTTGTTGGAAAATATTGTTACGTGGCAATAAGCCTACCAGATTGTACTATATACTCGTACAACGAAACTGTAATACACTATATAAACACAGGGAAGCTTACAAAAAGTTTATATCCAGGCCGGTCTCCAGTACGGTACTCCACATTCATTAATGTTAATTACAAAATAGCGAGTTCTCTTTTTACAAAAAAACCATGTTTTTTTTTCTTGTAAATATTAACGATTCAAGAAAAATGTAACATCGATAAGAACTTTTGATCTTTTTGAGCAAGGTAAGCAGACGAGTTTGCATAAAAATTCAGTTAATATATCGATTTATATCTAAATCTTTATTTATATAATAAATATAGTGATTTATTGACTTGATACATAACATATTATTTTTTTAAATATTGTTCTCCGATTATTGAGGTAAAGCGCAGAGCGGAAATGTCGAAAAACGCAATGACAAACCTAGTCACAAAAAATGGCAGGACAGAGGAATATCCAGAAATATTAAAATGCGACTCGTTGAAGTATTGGTCTTTTCTATTTTTCTATTGTATATGGAGCATAAATGTGGAAATTAAAGTGTATCAATATGTTCGAGATCGAGTGAAGAACAATGCTAATAATATATTAGACGGAAAGGAGGACAAACGAGTCTATATTACTGAAACACCATAAAAAAAACCGTTTCTCCACAATCTGTCAACAAAGGATATTGTGTTTCTTCGGACACGTATCGAGACACTATGATATGTCTCAAAAATACTTCTCGTACTGGGTAACGTTTCTGGTAGGAGACGAGATCATGGACGTTATCAAATCCATTCCGTGCGAAGTTTCACAGATGGACAGATAAATAAATTACTATAGAAATAACACGCAGGCTTCATCATGAAAATCATGACCTTCATCATGAAAATCACGACCTTCATCATGAAAACGATAATCCATGAGGAGGACGAATAAAGAAAGAGAAATATTGTTTTCATTGCGCATGGGCGTGCAGGTTGTTTGATTGGCGATCTCTTTTAATGCATCAGAATATGTAAGAAAACTAACTGTGAAACGTTTTTTTTGGTGAATTCTTGATGTAGAAAACAAGTATTAAGTCATAAAAACTGACTATGAGACGTTTTGTTTGGTGAAATTTTGTTGTAGAAAACAAGCATTAAGTCATAAAAACTGACTGTGAGACGTTTTGTTTGGTGAAACCTTGGTGTAGAAATCAAGTATTAAGTCATAAAAACTGACTGTGAGACGTTTTGTTTGGTGAAACCTTGATGTAGAAAACAAGCATTATGTCATAAAAACTGACTGTGAGACGTTTTGTTTGGTGAAACCTTGATGTAGAAAACAAGCATTGAGTCATAAAAACTGACTGTGAGACGTTTTGTTTGGTGAAACTTTGATGTAGAAAACAAGCATTAAGTCATACAAAACCACGGGGGTAATTTATTCCTTGATAAATAGGTAAAAATTAGGCAATATTAAATCTTCTATATAGGAAAAGTGATTCAAGAAAATATACATTTTATCGACTAACCCAGTTTTCCATCTCTCATTTAAATAAATAAATAATAAGATTATTAATAGCAATGTTCAATATTTAATATAACCATTCATAAAAAACAACTTTTAAGAGAGATAAGTTATCAAAAAGACCTCACAATCGAGAGGGCGAGTTCAACCGCTAGAACGTTAAATGGTTTTCAACTCCCATCCTAGTGCACGTAAATCATATTACAAAAAAATATAGTAAATAAGCAATTAATACAATTATTACAACCAGTTCGTCAGAATAGTAACAAACATGATGAACAAGCTCGATTCTTATCAACAGAGATAACAAGCTGGATTTCTAAAGATGTACAGAATTATCATTTTTACGCAATCGAAAATGTTACACTATCCATCCTGTTGTCTAGCTCATGACTGAGCATCGTGATTCCCATGATACTCACGCATCGTGACTCTCATAACGACTCCACCCCTTCCATTCCTGTATTCCGTAGTTCAAAGGACAGTTGTGGTTAAGGGTAGTATTTTGTTTATCTTATTTAGTTAGTTCAACATATTGGGCTTTTCTCTTGTGCGTCGTCTTTCTACGCTTCCAGTGACCACAAGCCTCTCCAAACCGTCTCCTTGGCTGTGAGCAATGGGTCTAAACAGTCAGATAACTCGTCGTATGCATATTGTCAACAATTTGTTGGTGACTTTCCCAATTTTTAGCGAAAGGGCGCATTAGTTCGTCTTGTCGTCCATGAAGTTCGGAACGTTCTTCTTTAGCACTACATTTCAAATGCATCTATTCTACATCTTTTGCTTGCTCTCAGAACCCACGTCTCTGCCCATTACATAAGTATTTCAAAGACAATATATTAAACTAGATGCACTTTCGCCATGATGCTGATAGTTCTGCTCTAGAGTATATTTTTCAGCTTTGACATATGTCATACACCCTTAAAAAGGGTATTTTGATTTAAAAAAGACGTTCGTCATCTAAAAAAGGCTGCAATGCTTTTTAATGAGACTTTTTGTTAGCGTATGCATTGCGACAGTCTGAATATTCATCCAAATAAACAACAGAAATATGAAATGGCGACTTTGAAATAAAACTTCCAAAATATTTCATATTCCTAGACCAAGTTTCAGTAACATCTGTGTGGTGACATTTGTTAAATATTTTGAAGAGGAACATTGCCCTGTCGGAGTAAAATAATACTTAAGTATGTGATAAATAATTTGAAAATATGTCTTTCATATTTTAAAGAAATAAATTACTATTATAAATTTTATTCCACATTGCTTCCAAAAAATACGACATGTCTATCTCCATCAGCAAGACTAAATGCATGACTCTAGCCAGAGAGCAAGTTGGATGCAGTGTGGCGATCGACGACACACCGATTGAACAAGTAACAAAATTTAAATACTTGGGTGCTAGCATAATGTGCAATAATGACATCTATGGCGAAGTGCTTGAACAATCACAAAAGGCCGCAGTTATTTCCGGATGTCTAGAGAACACTATCTAGAAAAACAAGCATATGAACATCCAAAGCAAGGTGAGGATATACAAGACCTGCGTCCGCCCCATAATGACATACATCATAGAGTCCAGAGCCGACACTGTCAGAATCAAAAATCTCCTTCGAACCAGCGAAATGAAGGTACTCAGGAGTATCGCTGGCAAAACCCTTCGTGATAGAGTACGTAACACAGAAATCCGAAGGATGTGCAGAGTGGAAGATATTGTCAGATGGGGACGACAGAGAAGAAGGTTCTGGAACGAACACGTATCCAGAATGGCGGAACCAAGAGCCGTAAGAATGGCCAGGGACAGTATCCCCCAAGCGAGCAGACTTCCAGGAAGACCTCCCAAAAGATGGAAAGACAGCTGGCAGTCGACGTCGCAGGAGGCAAACAATGATGCAGGACCATAACAGGCCAACAGGCCTAAAATAAGATGATGAAGAAGAAGAAGATACATTTTAAATATAGGTTTCCTTTATTTCTTCAAAATAAACTATTAAATCTTCCTTTTATTCATATACTCGTAATTGGCGTGGGATTCCGTATTCCCGATATGTTAATAATCTGAGAATCCTTGTCGACGAATGTTTGAGTTGGCGCAAGTATATCTTCGAGCTGTGTAGCAAAATCTTCGCATATCTCCATTTTCTCAACAGATTGCGCATTTTCCTCCCTTTCCCAACCATACACTGGCCAGCCCAAGATCCTATTCCCTTAAATTATGATGGCAACCTTTGTTATCTCGATGCTACTGAGGAGTCGTTGGATTGACTGCAGATCCCCCAAAATGTTTGTATTTAGTTTATTTTATAACTAAAAAATAGGGTCAAATATTCGAATAACGTGTCAGACTCCAAACATAAAACAAGACAGCGAAGAAATCTCCAAGTTCTGTCAACTCTGTGTGGAGTGTTGAACAATCCAAGTTGTCTTCAGTATTTGTACATATCATTCAATACATCATCTTCTGCGGTTCACTCGGCTCGACTTTGGAACATTTTATTCCTTTGCCTTAACTTAAAAACAATTACCATCATAATCCCCATTTTCCTTGAAATATATATTTCACCTGATTTTTTGTTCTTTTTTTCTCCAAATATTGATTTCAACCACTTTGCTAAATACATGTTTATTGATATTGGAAGAATTTGCTTTAAAGAAATAAATCCGCGAGATACATCTGTATAAAAGTATTTTTTGAATCTTAGAAAAGGTTAAAAAAATTAAAAACTTAAAAAAATCGTATACATTTCTTTATTAGATTTTAAATGTTAAAAAATATTTTAGTTTCATGTTATGGTGTCATGTTTATAATTATGTAATAAATTAAATAAAACATTTTTTAATTTTGTTACATACTTGTTTAATGCACATAAACTTAAATCAAGAGTACATCGATTAAGCCCGTACGATGCCAACGGGTCACCCTCATGACATCGTACCTTCCCCACAGCTTTATTTGAGTTTACCTTCGGTTGCAAAGATATCCGTCTTTGAAATTACAATAAGTCTCGACATTATTAACAACCAAGTTAATTTCAATAATAGCCCTCTGCTATGTTAAATATGTTTCGCGTTCAAAAGTCACTCCTTTGACGCCTATCTAGTTTCCTACCCGTATTAACCACAACTCCCTCTCCTGTAGCTATTATAATTACAAAAAATATATTTTAGACATAATTTAGAAGTCTCGAAACTGAAACCGATAGTGAAACTCAACCGAGAACTCAATTAAAACAGTGGTGAATACAAAATGAAATATCAGTGTTTTATTTATTTTATAAAAAAAACATTGATAAATAAATATTGAAATGCAGTGGGGTTTTTTAAATTTAGATCTTTGCAGTTTGGCTGTTAATAATGAAAAAAATTCTTTTTCATCACGTAAAATTAGATGACCATATATATTATGTAGAGCTTTAGCAACCCGGACGATTTTTGTCCAAGCCAATCGGTCACTCGACGCCTCCTCCCAGCCTACTCGTACCTCCGCTCCCAGCCTCCTAAGACCTTGCTTCACGTTATCCAAAAGCCTCTGTCTCGGTCCGCCAAGTGGTCTTTTTCCGTTTTGATGAGCTTGCATAATGATTTTTGTTGATCAACATTAAAATAAGCTTACATGTCCTATTCGGGGCAACTTTTGCGAACCAAATTTATACTCCCATCTATGAAGAGTCGATGTCAGCATATATTGTAGATTACCTTCGTCAAAATTTCATAGATGACAGTGCTGATATTTAAGATTAAATTTATCAACCAGGTAAAATTTCTTCTAATAATTCCTCAGTCAACCTCTTCGTCACTCTCCATTCATTCCATACAAATATATTTGTTTCGAAGTCTTTAATAACAACATTCCTTTCTGAATCAAAAGGAATGGTGCACTCTGATTAGCATTAGACGTGAAGTGGACTACAATGCCAAAGATGTGTACAAATGTGGTCTATCAGAGTCGTTTTTCTTTGAAAACGGGAAAATCAAAACCACGAATCACACCGTAAAAAGCTCCCACTGTATGCTGAAGTGTACAGGAACTGCACAAGGTAATACCAGAAGCTGTGTCATCGCTTGAGAGGACGCAGAACGAATGGGGAGTAATAATAATTGATTTTGCATACAATATATTGTATCAAATATGTACTCTCAGATTTATAATCATATTTCCGAATTCTTTAATCTTTGATAAAAAATAAACAGGTATGAAAAAATATTTTATATCTCAATTTTTCTCATCGGTTCAGTGAGCTTTGGAAGATAACATAATTCTGAAAAGGAAACACAGCATCGGCTTTGAAACGGATTATACGATAAGCCGCAGCCTTTATCTATTTATTCTATTCCGAGAGCGTAATTCTTCCTGAATTTGAGGATAAAATGTAGTCTGAAGAAAATTTACTTCAATCGTTCATTTTTCCAATGACGATTGAATACTTTTATAGCATACTTATTTTACAATGAAATCATCAATCATGTTAAATTTCTTTTGAGTCGGCGAAGCATTCTTGCTTTTCCGGAAATAAAAAAGCATGATATGTCGAAAATGCTCCTTATTTTCTGCCATTTTTAATGCTTAACAAAATGTAAAAAAACACAACAAAATAACACAATTTTTTCCCATACCGTCCAGGACCATTTAGTGCAACTTAACATTTGAATATGCCCTTAAAATATAAAAAATACTTTCCGGACAACCAATAATATTAAAACAATCGGGATATAATTTTTGATCTGATTGACATTTTTTTTAAAGTACATATTGATTAACATTTTTTTTAAATGTACATATCTGATTGACATTTTTTTAAAATGTACATGTCTGATTGACATTTTTTTTAAATGTACATATCTGATTGACATTTTTTTTAAATGTACATATCTGATTGACATTTTAATTTATTTTTAACAAACACTGTTTATTCCACTTTTTTTATGACGGTATAACCCTACCGGTTTCAAGGCTTTCACCTCATCTTCAGGGGAGTACAAGCAAGACTAAATGCTGTTCGAATTGGCACCGACATAGACACTTCAACGGTTGGAGGCGGGAGGGGTGAGGGGAAGGCTAGGTATAATTTCGGCCAGGAGCGGGGAGATTTTGGGGAAATAACTATTCAACAGATGCTCCGCTCGATATACTGACTTAGAAATTTCTAGGGCCTCTAATCTGTCCAATTTACTTCCGTTGCCGCTAATATGTAAGAATTTGGCATCATCGATAGAAAAAGTATGATTCTCACGGTGACAATGATTAGCCATTTCAGAATAAATTAGAGGATTTGTTAAAGCAGATTGGTGTTCACGAAATCTCTTTTCAAAAGATCTTCCTGTCTTTCCTATATAGAAATTATCACAGTCAGCACATAAAAGTTTATACACACCGCTGTTGCTAAGTATTCC
Organism: Odontocerum albicorne; assembly: GCA_949825065.1. Lineage (NCBI taxonomy): Eukaryota > Metazoa > Arthropoda > Insecta > Trichoptera > Odontoceridae > Odontocerum > Odontocerum albicorne. The sequence goes on along the minus strand of OX463846.1, from coordinate 10,489,188 downwards.
ATTTTTGCCTTTCCCATTAAATAGGAGTTTCCGGAGATTAAAGTTAGTGTAAAAAGCTGGCTTTATGTGACTTGGAATATTTTTGGTTATTTCATTTGATATATTTTTTATAAATAGGACTTTGCTCCATTTATAGGTATGTTTATAGGTGTCGTTAAATATATAATCTTTTATAAGTTTCTTTTTTGTTTTGTTTTTTAAAAGTGAATCAATGAGGCTTCCAGGATAGCCATTATTTGTAGCAATTTTTTTGCTTACTTGTTTAATTGCTACAAATAATGGCTATCCTGGAAGCCTCATTGATTCACTTTTAAAAAACAAAACAAAAAAGAAACTTAATGCCTTAACTATAAACAACAGATTGACATTTTTTTTAAATGTACATATCTCATTGACATTTTTTTTAAATGTACACATCTGATTGATATTTTTTTAAATGGACAAATCTGATTGACATTTTTTTTAAATGTACATATCTGATTGACATTTTTTTTAAATGTACATATCTCATTGATATTTTTTTAAATGGACATATCTGATTGACATTTTTTTTAAATGTACATATCTGATTGATATTTTTTTTAAATGTACATTACTGATTGACATTTTTTTTAAATGTACATATCTCATTGACATTTTTTTTAAATGTACTCGTATATATCTGCTTGACATTTTTTTTAAATGTACATATCTGATTGACATTTTTTTAAATGTACATATCTGATTTGACAAGACATTTTTTTAAATGTACGAGTACATATCTGATTGACATTTTTTTGCTATCGAAAAATGTCAAAATAGTTTTAGCATAAATCGTATTCAATTTATATTTTTTTATAACCCTTTATATTTTCTTGTAATGAATGCCATTTGCCAAAAAAACATATTTTTTCGCACTTGGAATTTATTCCATTACAAGACATATTTTGGCAAGAGGAAATGGAAAGTGCTTAGGAAACCGGAAATTGGAAAATTAAGGGAGATAGGGAAAAGTGGCCAAGGTAGTTGGTAAATGAAATAACAACATTGAAAATGAAATTTATTTTACAAACATAATAAAAGCTGTCATTTATTTTACAAACATAATAAAAGCTGTCCTTTGCCAAATCATAAAACAGAAAATATCATTTTTTTTTTATAGTTAAAGACAATTTTTTTTTTTTTTAAAGAATGTTTGCAGTCAGATTGGCACCTTTTTTGCATAATCAAAAAGCATTGCCATTATAAAAATAGTGGATGTAAAGGTGTCACAATATGTGTGATACGGAAATATATTCATCCAAAGGGCTATGCCAATTTTGTTAACCCTTTCTTCCCTGTGATGTGTTACTAGTGCACATTGCTTCTAAAAACTTTAATATCTCTATAAATACGAGGGTCATCCAGAAACTAAAGTTACAAGGGCTCCTGAGGCTGGGGAATTTTTTTCGTTTCAAAGTTGGTGCACCTGGCGTGTAGGGAAGATCCTAACGGTCAGTTTGTTTGGTCTGGCGTGTTTGTCGGCCATTTTGTTCAGTCACAGTAAATTCTTCCGATGGAGAGGTCGTCGTGCGCTCCCGCCAACTCTCGTCCGTGTGAGACCCGCGCGGTCATCAGTTTTTTGACTTTGCAGAACAATACCGTCGCGAATATCCATCGGAAGCTCGTGGAAGTTTATGGTAGTGATGTGATGAGTCGACAACATGTCACGAAGTGGGTTAGGTTGTTCAGAGAAGGCCGTACTGATACTCACGACGAGGCAAGGCAGTGATTTCTGACGAATTTGTGCAAAAAATTGAAGAACAAGTGCGAAATTACTGCCGTGTGACGCTTGACGACCTTCACGAAGAATTTTTTGATATTTTTCGAAGTCTCCTTGGTAATATTGTGTCGGAAAAACTTGGTTACAAGAAGTTGTGTGCGAGATGGGTGCCCAGAATGCTCACAACGGAGCACCGTCAAAATCGCGTGACCACCGCGCGTGAATTTTTGGATCGTTTTGCACAGGAGGGAGAAGTTTTTCTGGACTCTATCGTAACGCGGGATGAGACGTGGGTGTTTCACTACACCTCAACAATTTTTCAACGATCAGGAGGTCGAGGAAGCTGTGAAGAAGTGGCTGAAAGAGCTGGCGGCGGAGGTCTATGACACTGGCATACAAAAGCTGGTGCCCCGACTACAGAAATGTCTCGATCTCGACGGCGATTACGTTGAAAAATAGTTTAATATATTTGTAAAGTATCCTGTGAATTTTAATTAAATACAAGCATTTTTCGATCCTACATAAATGTTGTAACCTTACTTTCTGGATGACCTTCGTATAATAAATGCTGAGTTCAGATTTTAGGTATTCCACCGTAATACATTTACGCATTGAATGAAAAAAATAATATTAGTAATAATTAGCACTTATCGGCCACATCACAGATATTTCGTGAAAATCGGGAATAAATTCACCAATACAATCAAACATGTGCCAGTGTGTGACTGAGGTACAATCATTCTAAACACCGCTATGGGTGAGGAAGCGACGCTATTCACGTCTCACTCTCACTCTACTTCGGTATATGGGAACGCAAGAAATAGAATCTCAGTTCGCAGTTGTTTCTTCCTTCGAGGTATAACTAATAGGTGGTCTCTATGCCCGTTTTGTGAACGTCGGCCGATATTTTTTCATGTCGGCAATAAAATTTCAATTATTATCACTTTTGACTTCAAATTTAACTAATTTAAGGGATTGTCTATGAATATTCTTATTTTTCCGATTTTAAATCGCTCATTTTTATGTGTGTATTGATGTGTATTGAATACACAGCACTGGAACGCGCGATTTTTTTAGCAACGGAAGGGAAAAGTTGAGAGCGTCATCCAGAAACTATGCCAGTTCTGTTAAGAGCGTAAAAAAGTGAGCACTTTTTTTCCAAAACCATCGTATTATAGTTGTTATTATCACAAACGAAAATTCCTTAAATCAATGAGAATTTCACTTTTTTATTATTTGAAAACTAAAAGTTCTTTTTTTTACCTTGAGGATAATCTGTTCTCTAAATAGTGTTTTATAAATTGTCTTTTTATTATAATCATGAATGGTTAAAAACAACATGCTTAAAAAATTGTGTCAAAAAGAAAAAAAATTGTTTCATTACACATTTTTATGACATTTATTTAAATTAATAGAAAATCTTAGAAACACTGTCTTTAAAGTCACTCAAACTTAAATTACCAAAGTACTTTATTCGATGACGTGAGCAATAATGAATAAAAATGAAGAAATATAATTTATGAATCTGTAAGAATTTGGAATGAGATTTAAAAATTAAATGTTTTCACGAGATAAGATGAAATGAAAATGCGAATGAGAAATATTTAAGCGCAAATTGATACTTAGAAAAGGAAATTTAAAAATAATTGAGAAAATTTTGAGAAAAGAAGAATTGTGATAAATTGAAATATGTACGAGTATGTGACGAGAAAAATTAATGTTTATGAAGGCGAGATTGAAAAGTGTTTATTATGAGAGTATATCTATCGAGTGAAATATTAGAAATATTGTTAAAATATATGTAAATTATTTTGCAAAATCCAAACACATTTATCTGATTTGAAATATAATAAATAGAACCAGAACACGCGAGAGAACATTGCTAAAAATTAATTATCCTCGATTCAGCGATTATGAAAAAATAATTAATGCATTTATCTCAAATGTATAAAACAGAGAGGTTTGAACTCCTGCATTCATAATAAGGCATAAATAATTACGTAAAAGTTTATTTTTTATTGAAAAATAGTTGTTAAACTATTTTTTTCTTTGAACATATATTCTTATATACAGAAAATTGTATAAAGCTCATCTTTAAAGTGTAATTTAAGATAATCTAATTTGCGTTAATGCGAATAATTTAAGAAAAGGATTGAAACGAAAAAAATATAACAAATAAAAAAGCACTTTGTCATTTATGCAAAAAAACTTTTTGGCCTTGTTTTTGTTTTTGTAAAATGAGGAAATAAAATACATGGTACATACTAAGAAAAAACAATTATATGGTGCGACAAAGGAAAATACTATAAACTAGATTTACAACGAAAAAGAAAGAAAAAACATTGGAAAAAGAAAAACATATAAATTTTGAAAAGAAGACAAAGATGAGAGGGAAGAAGGGGATAGGAGAAATAAAAAGAAAGACGGAGAATGAGTATCTTTTTATCCGTATTTTTCTATATTTTTTTATTATTCGTGCTACGTTTTAAAATTATAAACTTTAATAAATTCATAAGGTACGACAAGGGAAAATACTTTAAAAGTAGACTACCTACGAAAGAGAAAGAAAATAATATAAGAAAATGATGAAAAAATAAATTTTGAGAGATAGATGAGATAAAGAGAGAAAAAAGAGAAGAAGAAGATGAAAAAAAACAGAGAGAAAGAGAGAGAGTTTCTTTTATCTATATTTCTCTACATGTTTTATTTATATGTTTTCAAATTATAAACCTAATTGAATTCGTAAAACGTGACAAGTGAAAATGTTACAAAAGTAGATTAATTAAGAAAGAGATAGAAACGAACATAGTAAGGAGACGACGAAAGAAATTTTGAGAACAAGAGAAAATAAGATAAAGAAAGATAGATAGGGGAGGGAGTGAAACATAGACAAAGAGAGAGAGAGAGAGAGTGCTTCTTTCTATCCATATTTTTCATTATTATCCATTATTCATGCTATGTTTTCATTATTATCCATTATTCATGGAATGTTTTAAAATTGTAAACCTTAATGAGTTAGTCAACTCCTTAAAACTAAAAACAGCGAAGATAGGTAAAGAATATATTAATTTTAACTTAATTTGATGATGAATATTTACAAGAACAAATCCCTCACGTTACATTTTTTTCTCCATTAAAAATAATTAATTGAAACCTTTCCTTGATCAAACCTTATTTAACAATTTCCTGAAATGGAACTTTTGATGGTTTTCCGAGGTGACTAAAGTATTTTGTTACAATGACCTGCAAGTTAAAAATGTACACTCATTCTTTGTGTTGCTACGCGGGTTTTAAACTAGGGATCTAGTTTGAAACCCGCGTAGCGTCAAATTTTTTGTCTAGTTTAAAAATTTGAACAAAAATATGTTAATAAATTTTTTATCAAAATAAAAAAACGTTAATCGAGGTTATATTATTGCATAATATAAAAATAATCCACCGATCATTAAAAACTTCGGCTAAGAATGAATATTGGAAAGTTGTGACAAGAAGTAAGAGTATTTGATTAGAACTAGGAGAGTAAAAGTAATGTTAACGGGTTGTAATGAAATATTGGGTTCAACTTTAAAGTATGCAAACGAAACTTCGACATGGCAAAAATGTTATGAAAGTAAGATAAATGTGATATAAATGAGTGTGTTGTGTAGAAAACAAATGTTTTAAAAAATAATGATTAAAGATATTAAAAAATAATGTGGATTATAAGTTTATTGCAGTGCTTACGATGAAAATAATAACATTCAGATGTATCGGCTACATTGAAAGGATGAATGATGAAAGATTTTCAAGAAAATGTCTACACAAATAGTACATTACGTAAAGAAAGTTTGAATATACCTAGAAAACCGTTACACGACCAGATGAATCAAATTCTGAAAGAGGGAAGAGTGAGCTTTTTTAATAAGACAGTATTCATGATAAGATATATGGATGTTGTAAAAGCAAAATATATGTGCCAGGATAAAATAAAGTAAAGATCTATAGATAAGCAATATAAACTCGTCTTCTTGTGATGTGTCGATATAATAGAAACGCATCTTTTTGTGATGTTTCGATATGATAGAAACGCATTTTTTTTGTGATATGTCGATATGATAGAAACGCATCTTCTTAAGTGTCGATATGATAGAAACGCAACTTCTCGTGATGTGTCCATATGATAGAAACGCGTTTTCTTGTGATGTGTCGATATGATAGAAACGCATAATTTTTGTGATGTGTCGATATGATAGAGACGCATATTTTTGTGATGCATCGATTTGATAGAATAGCGATTTTATGTGATGTGTCGATATGATAGAAACGCATCTTCTTGTGATGTGTCGATATGATAGAAACGCATCTTCTTGTGATGTGTCGATATGATAGAAACGCAACTTCTTGTGATGTGTCGATATGATAGAAACGCAACTTCTCGTGATGTGTCGATATGATAGAAACGCGTTTTTTTGTGATGTGTCGATATGATAGAAACCCATATTTTTGTGATGTGTTGATATGATAGAAACGCATCTTTTTGTGATATGTCGATTTGATAGAAACGCATCTTTTTGTGATGTGTCGATATGATAGAAACGCGTTTTTTTGTGATATGTCGATATGATAGAAACGCGTTTTCTTGTGATGTGTCGATATGATAGAAACCCATATTTTTGTGATGTGTTGATATGATAGAAACGCATCTTTTTGTGATATGTCGTATGATAGAAACGCATTTTTTGTGAAGTGTCGATATGATAGAAACGCATCTTTTAGTGATGTGTCGATATGATAGAAACGCATCTTTTTGTGATATGTCGATATGATAGAAACGCATTTTTTTGTGATGTGTCGAGATGATAGAAACGCATCTTTTAGTGATGTGTCGATATGATAGAAACGGGTTTTTTTGTGATATGTCGATATGATAGAAACGCGTTTTCTTGTGATGTGTCGATATGATAGAAACCCATATTTTTGTGTTGTGTTGATAAGAAACGCATCTTTTTGTGATATGTCGATATGATAGAAACGCATTTTTGTGATGTGTCGATATGATAGAAACGCATATTTTAGTGATGTGTCGATATGATAGAAACGCATCTTTTAGTGATGTGTCGATATGATAGAAACGCGTTTTCTTGTGATGTGTCGATATGATAGAAACCCATATTTTTGTGATGTGTTGATATGATAGAAACGCATCTTTTTGTGATATGTCGATATGATAGAAACGCGTTTTTTTTGTAATATGTCGATAAGATAGAAACGCATTTTTTTGTGATGTGTCGATATGATAGAAACGCATATTTTAGTGATGTGTCGATATGATAGAAACGCATCTTTTAGTGATGTGTCGATATGATAGAAACGTATCTTTTTGTGATATGTCGATATGATGGAAACACGTCTTCTTGTGATATATAGAAGAAGGATCTTAAGATATTTTGGACAGGCAGTTTAGGAGATATCGATTATAATTATAAGTGTGAAACGTAGAAAGAGCAATACCGGCTACCACGTAAATTGAGTGATCAGGTAAAGGAAATAACAGGGTACACTTTCAAGAAAGCTTTGTATAAAGCAAAACATCGCTCGAAAATCAAAGATCAACATAGTGGTCAAGTACTTGATCATTTAGCCTAAGTCCTGAAAGATGATGAATCGAGGAAAGAAGAAGATTATGGGGGAGTTAATAGATTATCAAGAAGAATTTTAACTCGCGTGAACAAAGAAAAAAAAGTGGGGTGTTAATGTATGAATATGGGCACTGAGACTCCATACATACTGCCATTAACTTTTCACAAAAATGTAGTTTCAATGGCAGTATGTTTACGTGTACTAGGTGAGTTGAAAGGGACATTGAAAGAAATACAGTGACAGATAACAAGGTTAACGGAATGTTATAAAAACAACAGTGTTATATATTAAAAGTAACAATAATGAAAATAAATCATATTATTTTGGTACCCATCTTTGCGTACGGAAGTTTGGACATAGCAGAAGCGAAATAATAGTAAGATTAAAGCTGTGGAAATTCGTGCTCTAGGAAAAAATGTAATATGTCATTGCATGAAAGAAGGTGAAACGAAGACATCAGAAATTAATGCACACATAAAATTATGGTTTCAAAAAATGGAGAAAAGAGCGAAGGTTTGGACGTGTGGAGAGAATGAAGGACGAAATAATTACTAAGTGTGTATACAAGTCAGAAGTGCAAGGTATGTGAAGAAGGGGAAGTCATGGCTGGTAAACATGGCTTGATCAAGTGGACTAGATCTTGAAATAATGTAAAATGGAATAATAGAAGATTGTGCTTAACGAGATGTATGAGTGTTCTAAGGAGATGAAAAAAATGGAGGTATATTCTCATTACCAGCCCCGTAAAGGAGGTGTATGTATGTTATATATATAAGTATGTCGTTCAATTGATTTGCCCTTACATATAATTTTTTATTTTAACTATGGTGAAAAGCTCAAGAAACGTTTATTTCAAAACATTGAAATTTAAGAAAAAAGAGTCACATGTTTAATTAAATTTAAGAAAAAAGAATCATTTGTGAGATAAATTCGCAAAATACTTAAAGACAAATGATTATTTGAATATACAAAAACTTGAATCTCTTCTTGATATCAAAGTAAATGTTTAAGAAATCTCTCAAGTTGGTAATGTTATAAGCGAATCAGATTCCAAAAGAATTCCGAAATAATATTGACGCAAAATATGATGGATGAAGAATTGCGTCAAGGATTAAGTAATATGTTGGGAGGAACGAAATTCATTCAGAATTATTGAACGTTTGAGAGAGCAAAAGAAATTTTCTTTCAAATTGTTTGTTTGAAGAAGTTGGTTACAAAATATAATGTTAAATAAGAAAATAAAGAAAAGGCGTATTCAAAAGAATAAATATCGAATGGCGATACAAAAAAATAGTCAATGGGAAACTAAAATAAAACTTGCTAAGATGATAGCCCCGAATAGTTTTTAAGTATCAACTGTGTTGTAAAATATAAAAGTGAAACTTGCACATAGAAATATACTAAAAGAAGCAGAAAATTGCGTGCACTGAGAAGAATAGATGGGGTGACAATGCATGACAGAATACGGAATGAAGTGATCAGGAATTAATATGAAATTAAAGTTGACGTATTAATTATGATTAAGAAGAGAACTCTGATATGGTATAGCCATGTAGAACGAATGAATGAAGAAAAACTAACATAACTAATATACACTGACAACTCGAGAGAAAGGTGTGGTAGAAGAAGACCATGAAAAGTATAGTCGGATCAAAAGAATATTTTGAAAGAATAAAATGTTAAAAGTCTGACGAATCGTATAAATTTTATGAGGTGTGTGGGTGTGGAAGAGGCGAAAGATGTGTGTCGCGATAGGAATGTCTGGTGCCTTATCTTTTCTGCCTATCTCAAGAGGGAAATGGCGTGGTGGTATATAATATAGAATGGATCTTATCGCATTGGTCGCGTAGCTCTATGAACAAAGTACGACAAGTGCCAGAGTGGGTGGACACATGATTGAATGATTTTATATAAATAAAGGTGTCAAACAAGCATGTGTAATATCACCATGGCTCTTAAGTTTATTATATTAACTCGTTGGTAAACGAAATGAGGCGTGAAACGAGAGGGTTATAAATGTTAGATTTGATTGTGAAAGGTCTTGTTGGTAGTGGAGGAAAATGAGGAATGAAACGAGGGGGTTATAAATGTTAGATTTGATTGTGAAAGATCTTGTTGGTAGTGGAGGAAAATGAGGAATGAAACGAGGGGGTTATAAATGTTAGATTTGATTGTGAAAGATCTTGTTGGTAGTGGCGGAAAATGAGGAATGAAACGAGGGGGTTATAAATGTTAGATTTGATTGTGAAAGGTCTTGTTGGTAGTGGCGGAAAATGACAATGATTTGACAATGTTTGTTGGAAGAATGCATAAAATGTTACAGTCACTGTAAAGTTATTCCATTATTAAATGCTGTGTACGGGTGAACAATGAAAAATAGATCAAGTTGAGAAATTTCGCTATTTTGAAACAAGTTTTCGAGAGATAATAGATAGAGAAAAATATTAATAGAGGTGTTACTGCAGGGAAAAATAGTCCACAGTACATTTAAATCAATTGCAAAGTTTTTAAAAATGATTGTTCGCATTAGTGTATTAGTGCTTACCTAGATTTATCAAATATGTTGTATTATAATGATATCGCTCATTTTTAAGTGAATATTTATTGAGAATAATATCGAAAATAAAAGTGAGTAATAAATTTTATTTAATATCAATAGATATGTAGTTAAAAGTAATTATAATAATTGTGAAATGCCTAGATATTTCCTTAATATAAGAAAAAAGTAAAACTTTTTTCAAATTAAATATTGCACATAAAAACCTAATTTAAATACATGCGGTGACAATATATGAAAGAATATAATAATAATAATTAAAATGACAGAAAATGGAAACGATGAGTCGAGCAGTAGAAATGTGTGTATTGAGAAGAATACAAGGAGTGAACGTATGACAGAATACGGAATTAAGTGATAAGGAATGAAAGTGAACTTTAG